>CBVK0104036634.1:0-10432 GCA_900067695.1 Picea abies
AGATCTCAACCTTTGATTAGACTTGAGATGGGATGATCTCAACCATTGATCATTTAGGTTTCTTTATGGAGGTTCAAGAGGGGCGCAAAGGAGGAAGGAGAGATCATTCCTTCATTTTTTCACTTGGAGAGTTTGAGAGAGAGCATGATGATGAGGTTTCATGCATTTGGTGAGGCTAGCTTGGGCACTCCCTTCCATGGAGATAGCCAACAGGCTTAGGGCCTTGTTTATTTATTGCGGAGCTTCCAGTTCTGAGGAGGGCGCACTTGGTGAGGAGGGCACATCATCAGTGGGGAGGACAGAGAGAGCTCAAATTGTAGTGAGGTCTGTTTTAGAGGGAGGCTACTCATCAGTATCAGAGCACTGTGGAGGGGTTTCTTGTTTAGAGCTTCCAGTTGGCTTCTGGTTCCATTTCAATGGTCTTGTCAGCATTTCTGGGGGGCTTCCATTGTTACGCAAGATTTGGAGACTTGTGGTGGGGCTTTGCACAAGTACAAATCCTGCGATAACAAAAAGTATGGATGAGGGGGAATATATGGACTATTTGGCACTTATGCATATTCATAACTAAAGCGCACTCTCCAATATTCCTTCCAATAATGTTCTTCCAATTGTAGTGAGCATTGGGTGATGACTCAACAACATTTTCCATTCTTTACAAGGAGAAATTTGAGACAAGAAGGGATTTTGCTATCATAGGACATGCTTCTTTCTTTTTTCTATGGTTGCTTAAATGTCATTAATGACCCATATGTCTCACCAACAAGTTTCATGTATTATATATCCAAGTTGCTAAGTGTGTTGAGATTTTGCCACTTGTTGATGGATGTAACTAAAAATGGAAAGGTTCCGATTCAAATATGTGCCCAACGATGATAGTGACACTATTTAGAGATGTCTCTTGATGAACATGAACAAAAATTTGATGCGGCAAGGCAATCCAACGACTAGCATTAAAAACCTAAGTTGGAAATGAGATAAGGATGCGTCATGCTTTTTGCATGTTCCATCTCTTCTCCATTGCAATTTGTTGGTTTAGTAATGAAGGCTTGATCATATTACTTAAGTATACACACCGATACTAGATGCATGCCCTCTAGGCCCCCCTCGGGCAGTTCTAGGTGGGTTGTCATAGACCTTGGAGTCAAGATCAAGATCGACTATCACATCCCGTGGTCGGATAAGATTTTCTAGCTATGTCATCTACAAGAGCCAGAGATAGAGGATCATTTCATTTTCTGTCGCCCCACCTACTATGAGATATGTGAGAGATTCCACTGCTTATTCAAAGACTTAGGGGGCTCTCTTTCCACTTTCTTGCACTACCTTGATCAACAATGCATGGCCCTCTACATGAGAGAAGTGCTTGGACACAAATCTTAATCACTTCATGCCCCATTTCGAGTAAAGACTTCCGGGTAGATTAGTTCTTACTTGTAGCTTGTTTGTTAGATCGGAGCAACAAGCACAGGTCGAGACTTAGGGACTTTGAGATAGAACCTCAGAAAACCCTTTAGACCCTAGCTTGGTGAGGCCTTGACTCTCAAGTCATTTATCCACCTCCTCGCCTCCCCCCCCCTTTTCTAGGAGGTTGACTAATCTCCACAAGACCCTTACAAAACTGTCACTCAAGGACGCATTTTGTCCCAACACCACCAGATTGGTTGACAATCTAGTAGACAACTCTGTTCCAAATGACCATGGGGTAGGGCGCCCCCCTACCCAACATAGGAAGGTTTCCATCTAGACTTTCTTCTCCACATCCTTGGATGATAGGAGAGTAGGCCCCCCTAGCTCTTGTGCTCCCCTTAGGATCATGTAAACATGCTCGGATGGTAAGAAACACAAAGAAGTTATTGACATGGGAGAAACTAGAGCATTGGAGCTTTTGCATGTAGATATTTGTAGTCTGACAAGAACACCATCATTATTAGGTGCAAGGTATTTTTTGCTTCTTATTGATGACTTTTAGAAAAAGTCACGAGTCTTCTTTCTTAAGCAGGAGATAGATTTTTTGGATGTTTTTACGAAGTTTAAGGCTAAGGTAGATGAATGTGGTAGGAAGATAAGTGTTCCCCACTTCTATAACAAAGATAAATTTGATATGTTGGCTGATTGTTGTAAGAAATGAGTTTGGAGGTAGAGGGTTGATGGTGAAAGGTGGAGGAATAGGTTTTTTAGACATGATGAAGAAGATTCTACAAGAAAAGTTAGTTGGAGAAGATTATTGGGCTAAAGCGATGAATATGACAATATACTTGCTGACTAGGATTCTTGACAAAGTGGTGATAGAAGCCACACTCAAGGAGGCTTGGATGGTTGAGAAACCAAAGGTAACCGAAAAGTCTTTGGTTTAGTTGCTTATGATGACACTGTATGTAGAAAACTATTATTCATTATGTATAATGATGAAAGGAAAGCATATAGGTTGGTGGATCCTTGTATGAATGAGGTTGTTGTGAGCAAGTATTTAATAATCAATGAAAATTCAGATTTAATTAGAGTGGTGATGATTGGTTTGAGGTTGATAAATCAACGAACCTGCAATGAAGACAAGTGTAGAAGGTTGAGAAATCATCATGGGATGTTGTGAAGGTAGCGCAAGAGGCAAAATAACTCCCACAATCCAATAATGGAGGTGAAAGGCTTGAAGATGTGATGAAAGAAGAGCTTCCACAGTCCATTGATGGAGGCAAAGGTGGAAGGCTCGAAGTGTTAATTTCTGAACCTAACACCCGACTAATAATCCCAATAAAATCTCTTTATTAATTAAAAGCACAACTAGGTTATTAATGAATTAATCAACGAAAGCATAAAAACTGAAACCAATCACATTGCATAAGATATCTAGTTAAACACCCCTGGAAATACTAGATCTGAGTTGATTTATTATTATAAATCTTGGGCTCCCATCCTGAGATAATGGCCCATCAGAGGAATACAATGCAGCAATAGCCTAGCCCACCTGACTGCTATCTCCCTTGCTGCCCCTTTGCTCCTTTCCTCAACGCTGCCCACTCACATTTGGATGAATTGCTCTTCACCCAATCAATGAGATCTCACTCTGTGTGTGACACAAGCACATGAGCAAAGATTCCCTCTTTGCTCCTATGTTCTCTCTGTGTGTCTCATCCTCTCACTTAGGCTACCTTTTATTATGTTTGAGTTAACTCGAAGTCCAAAACTCTAGATCTCCTCCAAAGTGATCAAGGGCTAAGATTTGATCTCCCTTTCACTTTAGATCTAATGGCTAGGATCAACTCACTTACGTTACTAATGCCAAAACTTAGGCATTTAACTTAATTAATCTCACATTAATTCTAAAAGGTTATTCACATAAAGTGAATTTCCTAAGCTTCTGAGAGGCATTACAGACGACTTCCACATGCTAGACACCAAGCCTATATGGAAGTACTTGTTTGATGTTAAATACATCAACACTCCCTCTTAACGAGGAAGGTACTTATACCACTCCGAGGTGGCTCTGCCTTCACTATTAGATCTACTTCCATGGCTTCTCTCCAATCCACCTGATCGACTGCTCCCTCTGACACAAAAGCTATCCCTGCCATCAGTCCTTTCTTCGAAGATTTTTTATTGGCTGCCCGGATCCATGCCAAGGACCCGTTGCGCGTTGCCTGACAGTTATTTTCTGGCTCCTTGATTGATCTGGATGGCAGTGTTGGCCGATTGCTTCGACGATTGCCTCCTTGGTTGGTGGCTGCAAGTCCACCTTCAGCCTCAGTTGCTTCGCATAGCTTCCACCACCTCCTTGCTCAGCCTCCACGTGCCCGTGTTGGTTCTCTTACTTTGCTGGCAGCGACTGGCTGCCAGTTCTATTGGTGACTTGGTTGCTGGTGGCTGGCTGCCAGTTCTGTTGGCGACCTGGCTACTGGCGACCGCTGGAAACTGCTGCGGCCTCTGTTGGCCGACGACTGCAACCCGACTTCCCTCCGTCGTCACTTCATGTAGCGCACCCATCTCTGCTCACCCTTGCTCGTACCTTGCCTTTCTCGTTGCGCGTTGGTTGCTACTCCACTGCTTCAAGTCCTCAACACTTTAGTTGTCGACTCTTGCACACCTACGGTTGGTTGGTATAGTGGCTACTGTAGCAACCGCTTTTCCCAGCAGTCCCTTGACTACGCCTCTGCTCAACTGTTATCTTGACTCAGCCCATGCGGTCTTCTAGCAGCCTGTGTGCACTTGGCGGCTCCTACCCAAATCACTCACACATGAAAACTCAACTGCTGATACACAGCTATGGCTCTCGCTTTCACCTTCTGCCGTGACATCACCAGGCCCGTCTGCTCTCTACAACTCAACATGCCTGCTAATTTCTTCATGCTCGGTCGACTCTTCCTCTCCACGTGCACCCAACCACCACTTGAACTACTCGGCCTCAACTCTCGTGCGTAGCTCGATCCTTTAGCACACTTGCATGAGCTCTCAAGCACGACCTTGCACACGTGGACTCTCTCCATGCTCGATTTTGCAGTGTACGATCCACTTCTCACTTACCCTATCCACTTGCAGTGTATGACTCCTTTATTTTTATTTTTTAATTTTCTTACCCTACAACTTAAGTTTGCAAAACCATTTCCCGCAAACAAAAATTCTCCCTACTACAAATCGATCTTGGCAACCTGGTTTCTGTCAGAACCTAGGCTCTAATACCATGTTAATTTTTGAACCCAGCATCCAACTAATAATCCCGAATAAAATCTCTTTATTAATTAAAAGCACATCTAGGTTATTAACGAATTAATCAACGGAAGCATAAAAATTGAAACCAATCACATTACACAAGGTTTATGGGTAAAAACCCCTGGAAAAACCTTGAAGGAAAAACTAGATTTGAGTTGATTTATTATTATAAATCTTGGGCTCTCGTCCTAGGATAATGGCCCACCAGAGGAATACATTGCAACAATAGCCTATCCCACCTGGTTGCTATCTCCCTTGGTGCCCCTTTTCTCCTTTCCTCATCCCTGCCCACTCACACTTAAATGAACTACTCTTCACCCAATCAGTGAGATCTCCTCACTTTGCGTGTAACACAAGCACATGAGCAAATATTCCCTCTTTGCTCCTATGTGCTCTCTGTGTGTCTCGTCCTCTCACTTGGGCTGCCTTTTATTATGTTTGAGTTAGCCTTAAGTCCAAAACCCTAGATCTCCTCCAAAGTGATCAAGGGATGAGATTAGATCTCCCCTTCACTTTAGATCTAATGGCTAGGATCAACTCACTTAAGTTACTAATGCAAAAACTTAGGCATTTAGCTTAATTAATCTCACATTAATTTTAAAAGGTCATTCACATAAAGTGAATTTCCTAAGGTATTGAGAGGCATTACGAGTGACTTCCACATGCTAGACACCAAGCCTATGTGGAAGTACCTGTTCAATGCTAAATACATCAACACTTAGATGTGAAGAAAGGTGGAATGATAGAGGAGTTGGATGTATCTAGGGTAGTCCCAACTATTGCAAAAAAATATGATTGGTGGATAGATGTAAAGAGATCACATGATCAAACACAAATGGTTGCGGTTTAGCCACAGGAGGTGCAGGTTGCAGTTGTGGATGAGGCAACTTTACAAATTATTGCATGATTTAGAATCTCGGTTTGTGATTTTTGTACAATTTGTTACCTAGGTGTGGATGACGACAACTTCTTGAATTTGCATTTAGCTTCTACATCCGTGGTATATGGGCTGAAATTTTCAGCCAACATTGACTCATTTGGTTGAAGAGTCAGTGATTGATCAGGTGGTTGGGTAGGTCTTTCTCATGGCATCAACCATCCAGTTACATGGCACATAGTTGACATTTTTGCTTATTTGGTGACTACTTCAAAATCTTCCTTTTGGAGTGCATTTGAGAGTCGTGTTGTAGACATCTTTGACACGTTTGGTCCGTACAAGTTTGTATTCTGGGACAGAATTTTGTTCTCCATATGACCATTAACTGAGTGTGTTAGAGTTAGAGTTTATTAGAATGGTTATATAATAAAGTTATGTTAAAAATAAGGTGAGCTAAGTTATATGTAAGCCACATGTTGTAATGAATGTTAAGTTATAGGTTAGGTTATGATTAGTTAATAAAGTGGTTGTACGGAATTTTTGTATGGGATTGCACTCTTTGTCCATATTCTTGTGTGATTTTCCTCACATAACTCAGAAAACACAATCAAGGATCCAAGCACGTACATGTTCTTTCTTGTTACATCTCTTGAGAGTTGATTCGAAAAACAAAAAGGGGTTCAATTGTGAGTTGACGAAGATTGTCCAAGAAATATATTTGAATGGATTTTGTAAAAAAATCAGAGAATTGTTGTTATGGCATTTTTTATTTAGGAAGTAGAGAAGTAAATAATTGGGTTATTTTAAAAACATTACATCCAACCGTCCAAATCTCGTTTCAACACATTGGACATATTATTAAGGAAGAAGGATGGAAAATATGTATGTGTTGAGATTGTAGGGCACTAAGTTACAATCAAGGATAAGTAAAGTCATATTTTAAGTGCCTTTTTTTGTGCTTCATTATATGCTAGAATGTTGTGCCAAGTCTCCTATAAAATATTTCCTTCTATGCGAGTAAAGCAGTCTTCTATTACTATGATCTTTGGATCTTTAGGAAAGAGTTGAGGCCACAAGTCTTGCGAAGCAATATCTCTTGTATGTATAAAAGGTAATGTCATCACTTTCAACATTAAGTTAACCCATTGAGTTATTATACCTTGAATTTTGAAAAGATAAATGATTTCCTTCAAAGTAGGCAATGTAATATTAATGATGATGATGATTATCATGCATTAAGACCAAATTTGGTCTATTGGACCTTAAAAAAGGAAAAAAAAAAGAATAACACAAAATAAAATGATAAGGAATTAATTGGTTTCCTTTGTTAATTTGTTTCTATGATAAAAGATATTCTACAAGCACTGTTTTTTGAAATAATCTTGATTTTCTTCAAGGTAAGTAGAGAGTGAAAAGAAAAAAAAAGAATAACACAAAATTAAATGATAAGGAATTAATTGGTTTGCTTTATTATTTGGTTTCTATGATAAAAAATATTCTACAAGGACTGTTTTTTCAAATCATCTTGATTTTCTTCAAGGTAAGTAGAGAGATTTACTACCATGATGCTATATTAGGAAAGTCTAAATCTGCCTAGGTTTTGGTGTCTACTTAGTCATTACACCGGTTGCTGGTCCTTTAATGTATCATAATTAAGATTTGTGGTAGCCATCGCAATAATGTTGAATCCAAAGTGATCTATATGTGACTTGCTTATGTAAGAATAGTGTCCTTAGTAATGGTTCATTAGTATTGTTATAGAAATAGTTTGATGGTACTTAGCTTTACAATTTGCAATGTAAGCTATGATCAATTGCTTTCATGATGTTTTTTCATCTCAAGGCTATTGAATGAATTATGAACTTTGTATATTGGAAAACAAAGTTAGCTTTCTTCTCTATAAATCTTCATTAGTTAATCTATTATTGGATTCTATATAAAAAACAATACATTAAGTGGCTAACATGTTGGATATAGTATCATCAATATGCAAGAAAAACCAATAGTTTGGCACTGGGAGTCATAGTAGCATAGGCAACATTCCTCCAAAATTAGATATACATCAAACGATCGTAATTTTCTCATGATCTAGTAGGGATGATATTGTTAAAAAAATGGACAGTCTTGGAATCAAACTAGGACTTGCATTCGATTGGTGGGCTATTGTGCCACTTAGCTATATGCCCATTCATTATAGGCACCCATTACCAGTCAAAACTCAATGTGTGGATTGCGTCTTCCAACACCCCCTTTTAAGATGCACTTTTGCTCAAGCCTCCTAGCTAACATGGCTCTTGTAGCACGTTAAAATGGATAGGTTAAGAATTGTACCCAAGACTTGCTTCCAACTAATGTGTTGCCCTACCATTGAGCTAGATGCCCAATGATACTAAACGCATTTTACTGGTTCATGTCATTAATAAAACCCTTAACAAATCACAATTCACATTCTTTTTCTTAACAAGAGTAGTTATATTTTATATTAGCAAAAATGTTGCAACTATACTATTTAGCAAGAATGATACATAGTATGTTTTGTTCTTCAAAAAAGATAAATACAGAATCAAAATTTGAGCCCTAATATCTATAGCACGGTAACTAAGTCCAAAATAAAGTTTTTGACCACCTTTGTAGGGGTATATTCTAACAAAGAGACCTGCTAATAAACAAACTTTAAAAAACATAAAAAAGACTAAAGATTGCTTGACAAATTATAACTTTAGTTCCATATGTTGAAAAATCTCACTATCCCCAACACTTAGATACTTTACGACCATGTGTTTTTCCTTGCTGAATAAATTACAACATACATAATAAAATAAACTGGCTGGAAATAAAAACAGCGGAAGAAAAAATATGGAAACCAAACTTCACACATGCACACATAAATTCTGCCCTTCAAATCAACTTTTCATTAAATAATGACTCCAAGCTTACAAGGGCTCTCTTACTGGGAAAATGGCCCACTGAGGAAAAATACAAGTTACAGCAAACCTGGCAACTCAGGCCCTAAAGAAACCCTCTGTTGATCTGTCCCTGGACGGCCTTGTACAAACTGTACGTGCCCTGTCCAGCTTGTGCAGCACATATGTACGTGCCCTTGCAGTCTTTCCTGCGCATACATACTTCCTATTGTGCACCCTGCTGCTGTACAGTGGCTCTGTCAGACCTGCAACCTACTGTTGGACTACACAGAAATCTGTCTTTCGATTTCGGGCCGCTGTGTTTTCTGCTCTTGCTGCACTACTTGCACTTTCCTCCTTTGGACTTGAACTCTAGATGAAAGTCCTTCTTCACCCTTGCTGAGATCCCCTTGAGTCACAATCCTCCATGACTCGAGCACTAGAGCCAAAGTCCTTATTTTCTCTTGTCCTTGATCCCCTTGAGTCACAGTCCTTTGTGACTCAAGTACGTCAGCAAAAGTCCTTCTTTACTCTTCAAGTGGATACCTTTCTTCTTCACTTAGCCTTGCTTTTATAATCTTGAGTTATGAATAAATCAAACATAATCCTAATCTCTAAAGTGATTAATGGTTGAGATTAAATCTCACCTCACTTGAAATCAATGGCAAAGATTCATTTAATTCACTAATGCTAATAACTTTAACAATTCATTAAATTAAACTCACTTTAATTATAAAAATCACTTAACTTTAATAATTCATTTAATTAAAGTAAATTACTAAGGTTGAAGACTTTGGACGACTTACACGCGTCTAGACACTTGGACTTGTGCGGAAGTACATGTCTGATGCTACAAACATCAACACTCCCTGTTCGCAAGGAAGGTACACTTCCAGAAGAAACACTTGGAATTGGTTGTCCCTCCAGTCCTAGCACAATGTCCCACACATCATCCTGCACCATGGCATCTCACCAAACCTATTGGTTTGTTGCTTCCTAAACACTGGAAGACTCAGAATCAATGATGCTACTCATTAGCACCACAAAATTTGGAAACTTCTTCGGAGGTCATCACTCCTTGAATATGCTCCTAGGGGCCTCGACATGTTCCTAAGCATCCCTCAATGTCTGCATCAACCATCTGGGTCTCCTGACAAAGCTAGGCGGGGCTAACTCCTCCCCACCTAAAGGTTGACTCCCCACACTGGAAGTCTCTGAACGTTATTCTCCCTTCGGAGCCTCCTGCTCCTCGTCCTTTGCCACTGAACTCGATCCACACACATCTAAATGTATAAGATCCAAGATCCCCTTGGATCTACTCTCATTGCTTGGAAAAGAGGCCTTGGCATTCTTGCCAAGTGCACACCCTCTGCACACGTCCTACCGCTCAATACTGAAATCTGGAAAACCAATAACAATCTCTCTCAAAATCGACAACGCTCTGTAATGCAGGTGTCCCATCCTCTTGTACCATAACTCACATAGGTTGTCACTGTCATGTACCAAGGCCTGAAGAGGCTTGCTCCATAACCTATATAAATTGCCCTCTCTAACCCCAATGCTCACTGTTGTGTCAGGGCTAGCTCCCTATTGCCCTCTCTAACCCCAATGCTCACTGTTGTGTCAGGGCTAGCTCCCTCTAGACTTATGAGTACTTTCCCTTTCTTGAACATGACGACAAAACCCCTATCCTTCATAACTGAGATGGAGAACAAATTCTTCTTCAGTCCTGGTACATATAGCACATCCTAGGCTTCCAATGAACCTCTTGACTCAAGCTGGAACAAGCTTGTTCCCTCTCCCTTCACTGCATACTTGGCATCGTCACCAAGATCCACATGAATCCCTAAGTCCTTCATCAGATTGTTGAATAGCTCTCGTGCTTCTGTCATATTTTCTGCCTGTTATCGCACAATTTGTACTTGCCCAAAAGCCCAAGGCAAGTGGA
>CBVK0104036656.1:0-10514 GCA_900067695.1 Picea abies
TTTGATTGAGATCACAAGGACTTTAGTCACCTAGGGCTTGGGAATTTTCAGCCTACACACATCCAAATTGAAAGAGAACCGCGAATTGAATGCCCATCATAGAGCAGATGATGACCAATTTCCAGAAGGCCAAGGCCAAACCAGAACCTCAGTAGCAAAATAAGAGAGCCCCACATCTAACAAAACCACTCCAGAATGAAATGAAACCACAATACAAACAGAGCCAATGGCAGGGCCAGCTCCTCTTTCTGAAATACACTGGAATACCAAGGAGCGAGAGAGAAACCGCTTACTGAGGAACCAACAATCCGCAAAGCCACCAGTCCACTGAGCCACCAAAACTGCAAGCCGAGAGACACTAATCCTCCAAACCGTGAACCAAGCTGTGAGCCAGCAATCTGTAGTGCCAAGAGCCAAGCCAAGGCTCACCGACCATAGCCATAGGCTAAAATACCAGAAACACCATCGAACCAACTCCAATGCCATGACCTTAATCCCACCTTGGCCGCATGAGCAGAGGAGTGTTATTTCATAATGACTGCAGTAATGGGTTTGGGGAGTGCAACATGGCAGCCGTTGCCTCACCCCATGGCTTATAACATGAGACTCGTCCTTCATGCAATGAGCAAAAATTCAAATGCCCCTTTGATTTGACATTTCTTGAGGTGATAAATTGCATTGCGGAATTGGTTGATTATAGACCTTATCATTGATAGCAATGCTCCCCCCTTTTCCTAATGCAGCCTTATTTGCAAATTTGTCTGCAATTTGGTTGTTTTCTCAGAGCACATGATAGAAACTCGGACCAAGAATAAGGGATAGGGCTTGCCGCATCGTGATAAACACCAAGGCTAACCTGAAATCCAAGGGGCTTGTGCCCAGAACCATATGTCTAATGCCATTCTTTGAATCCCCCACTACAGTCAGATTTTGAATACGCAGAATATTAGCAAGCTAAGACCTTGCAGGAGCACATAAGCCTCAGCAAGGTTATTAGAAAGGATTCCAAGACTCCATGCATAAGAACATTCTATTTTCCCTCCTGGGTTAATGAGAACCCCACCCGCACCTGCCACCCTGGCTGTTCAGAACTGTAAGCTTTTTTATGCAGATCTGAAGTTGTTTTGTTTAGAAGAGGTAAAATTTTATCTTCAGATCACCTAGAGATTTCCCCCCGAGACTAGCAAGCACTAACCCAATGTGCAAAGGGAACATACGGAAGTGACAGTGTACCCTCCCTAGTTACCTCTTAAATGGACAGTTTTAAGCATTACCAGGTCTCAAACATGATACATGCATTTCAGTATATAACAGGACACAATGAAAACATTCTATACACAATTTTCTAAAGTAAATAAGAGGATTGAACAGTAGTGCTACTACTGACAGGTTAGAAGGCCTTGGTGTTGGATCTAGGGTGGGTGCTCTCCTTCCTTGGCCATGAGGAGAGGTGATAGACTCCTTCACATCAACATCCTAAATGAAGAAACTGATCCACAGATGATATTTTTAAGGAAAAATTCACCTAACAGTATATTGGATTCCATGGGACATCAGCATGTGAGTCTACATCATAGCATTTAAATTTTGCAAGTAATGAATCAATTACCAAAATAATTTATCGCTCTTACACTCTTGGCCCTTGGATGATGCCAAGCATCCTTATTGTGACAAAAGATTTACCAACAAACAGCTTTGGCTATCTAATGCATTCCATCAAAATTTTGAGAGTGATGTTAAAACAAAGGAAATGTCATCCATAATTAAGGATGTTTATCATTTAGAGGATTCAGAGTTACACTGAGACAGATTCTAGCTAGAATGGGAGTTAAAATAATGATTAACAGGTTACTCAAATAACTTCAGCCTCAAGATAGAATCCACAAATGCTCATAACATGTAAGACCATGAGATAAATTAAACTCTACCATGAAGAAAGATGACTTCAAATACCCATAACATAGCTAGAGTTATTTTTATCCAATATGACCAATAAGCCACTTATATGTTATCGGTTAAGGTGCCTCCGTGTTAATCAAAAGAAGGTCCCATCTGCTTAGGAAGACTTCAAGACAAAGAACAAACCGTCAGAGTGGCATTGTTCTTCCACTGTTTTGTATTTCTTATAATGTCTAATTAGGATTTACTGTACACATTTTCATACTTCCTAATCATTTTAGAATACCCATTTACACAGTATGTGTTTTAAGATTTTAATGTGATGGACAGAGTGGTCTTCTGTCATCCACTTATTGGTGTTCAAGGTTAAAAGTGAAAAAGTAAACATCCCCAGTAATTCACATGATCATATACCCAATAAAATGGAGAATATAAACCAGCCTGCAGCACGGTACTCGATGCACATCCTACAGTGGATGCACATTCCAAAAAGGTCGGGACTCCATCCACTGTTGGATATACACCCAACACAGGCTTGATAATCTCCTAAAACACAATTATAAGAACATTACAAGATTTGGAAACTGTGATTCATATCATACCTCCCTGAAAGTTGACCTGAGTAATGATCAGTGAAAATATAGACATCTGGTAAGAGTCGATTAAGAATGCCACGAGAAGCATCTACCATGCGATTAGCCATTTGAGGTGATACTCTAGTTGAATAAGCTACTCCCCTGATTCTTTTCACCATACCCTCATCGACCCATGTGACTGCCTGCAACACCAATTGAATCGATTCTTGCAAATATAAAGAAAGCAGATAGGGAGAGTAATCAAACATTTAAGCTTCAATGGATAATCAAGCAACAGAAAAGAGATCCTTACTGTCAAACTATTTTGCACAATAGGAACCTTCAGACGCACTTCTCCACCTCCATTAGGAGGAGCCCCTCGACTAACAATTTTCAGTTCTAAGTCCTCTAAGGGAATGCCAAAACGCTTTAGCATAGGCAAGGTAGTTGTTCGAAAAGTATCAACACAAGGGTCCTTACTATCATTTGTAATTCCTGCAAAGAAAAGAAAAATTTATCAAGTGAGAAGAACCACATACCCTCTTTTATATTGAAAGATCCTATTTTGGGAACTTAAAAGAAATTAAAGTTTGACGTAACATCTGCATTATAAAAAATAAGATAAGATAATTTTATTAATGTCCAACAAATGACCATGAAAGTAAGTCAATGGGACTAAAAAAGTACATCCAATGTAAGTACAAAGTGGGAATGCGAAAGCAACTCCCATATCAACGCTATAAAAAGGAAATTAAAGATAAAGATCAAGTATCTAGCTAAAATAGACTATAATAGAAAGTACAGGTACAAAAGTGGTGCTGAAAACTAAAAAGAAGGTGTTGAACGAAAGAGAGGACATCAAGGCGCTAGAGCATGTTGTCAATGATGAGTGAGAGGGGCAAGAGGCAAGCTCCACATCGAAATCATCAATCACTGTGAAAGGGCTAATGCATTGGCGGGAGTGATTGTTGCAAAGGGGACCTAATTGCATGATCGTGGGGAGAACACATGATGTAAGTATGAAATGGGAGTGCGAAAGCAACTCCTATATCAACACTATAAAAAGGAAAATAAAGCTACAAGATCTATACACGACGCTCTTCCGATCTATATCAACACTATAAAAAGGAAAATAAAGCTACAAGATCTAAGCATCCAGCTAAAAGAGACTATAACATAAAGCACAAGTACAAAGGTGATGCTAAAAACTAAAACTAGGCAAACAAAAGATAGAATGTCAAGGCATGTTGGAGCTAGCTATGGAGAATGAGTGAGGGGACCCAGAGGTAAGCTCCACATTGCAATCATCAATCACCGTGAAAGGGTCAATGCACTAGCGGATGATATCCATCAAGGAGTGATCAAGGATAAGGGGGCTTAGCTACATGATCCTAAAGGGGACACAAGAGCAAGGAAGCCCAGCTCTCCTCACATCCAAGGCCATGAGAAAGAAACTCCAAATGGAAGACTTGTTGCTCGATTGAACTTGGAGAGTAGTGCTTTGAATGGGGTTGAGCTGGACTCTGGGATCTTCAAGAACTAATCCGTCTACTGGGGTGGTGGCATCCATCTCATGGCCTGCAACAACAGCTCCCCATGGGTCATGAGGAGGTATGTTGACCCACTAGGGGTGGGGGGCATAAATAGGAAACCCCAAGTCTCACTAATCTAGAATCTGAAGTAGTGTAAATATCTACTTATCACTTGTTGCCCCAATTAAATGGGACAACCAAGAAGAATGAGGTGATCCTCCTCAAGGTCTTCGATTGAGACAAGGTACATAGAGACCAAGATCTGCGGTTTTACACTCCTCTTATTAAGGGAGCAAGGCAACTTCGTCAGGGTAGAGAAAGTGGAAAGGGAACTCCCCGAGTCTCAATACTTGCAGTAGTATATCCCTTTGATCTCATAGGTGATAGGGCATCAAAAAATGAGATGATCCTCTGACTCCGACACCTATAACTAGCATAAGTAGAAAACCCTATCCAACTATAGGATGTGGTAATCAATCTCAACTCGAAGTCGGTGAGAATCCACACAAAAATGACTAAGGGGGGTCTTGAGGGCATGCAAATAGTGTCTATGTGTATACAAAGGTTGGATAATAACACCATCTCTCGAATCCAAAGAGTGATCAAAATGAAAGGCCATGTTCGAGTCTAGATCCTCAAGAGGTGCGACCTAGGTAACCTAGGTATACTATTTGTAAATGTCCTCTTTGATTACCCGATTTAGGTCTTGTTTGGATAGCAAAAGGTAACTTGGTGCATCTGAAGAGTACATGAAAGGGGGGAGACGGTCTCGAGAGATTGCCACTAAATGAAGTAACTAGGAAGCCTATGAGAACCAGCAGCAGACACACCCTGGGGGAAGTTGAGGCAATGGCCTTGAAAGAACAAAGTGCTAGATAGGGATATCAATCTATACTTGAATTTGAGTTCCCAAAGATCCAAACCCTACGAAGGAAGGAGACCTATCAAAATATCGCCTCAAGCCATATAGGTTGGGCCATGAACTCCACATGAACAATAGGTTAAGGAACAATCCTCTTGCATCAGGTGATGTGCCTAAGGAGAAAGGTCTAGACTCCCTCTGCGTTCTAACCCAATCCTTGTAAAGCTAACTCAATCCCTAGACCTCAAAACCATATAGGACAATGGNNNGTAAAGCTAACTCAATCCCTAGACCTCAAAACCATATAGGACAATGGATCTGATGATCATGCCAAGAAGTGCATCTTGGACAAGATATCCTAGAAATGATGTTGGACGCACTATCTCTCAAGAAGGGCAAGGAAGCCATATCTCTTATTGAGTTGAGGTTGGAGAGCATGTCACGTGTTGATATGGGGCCCCGTGAACTAAACCCCCCAAAATAAGTATAGGTTGTAGTGATTTTGATCTCTTCCCCTTGAAAGTAGAAATGGTAATCATAAAGAACACGCTATGACACATTGAAGATCATAACCTTGGTTTTACCCAAGTTAACCTTAAACTGTCGGAGATCACAAAAGTTGGATCGGATGTCAATCTATCTATGTAGTCTCTTGCATGAGGTCGAAAGGATCAAATCATCAGCAAAAAGAAGAAAAGAAATCAACATGTGATGTAGAAGGTGTTACACCTCATTGTATGAGGTTCTAGATTGTGATTTTCATCACATTGGTGGGATTTGTAGTCGGTACCTTGGAGCATTAGATCAACTTGGGGGGATACATCTTCATGGAGCCCTTTCTCTTCTTGGAATTAGATTATATGATGGAAGTCTTTAGTTGAGGGAGTCTCACTTCTCCTTGATTGGATGATTATGCATGTTGGTTTGATGGTCTTCTCACATGTGTTGTCCCTGTGATCACCCCTTGGTTGCACATTTGATGGTTATGGAACATGTTATCTCATCGTGGTGTGGTTTTGGCAAACGTGTTTATCTTGGATGTGCTACATCATGTTCATGGATGATGGTTCTAGCCCGCCAAGGGGTTAGATGATGGTGTTAGGAGGTAGACGTTTCGTGATGTTGTTGGAATTCCTTAGTGACTATAAGTGATGATGTTGTATTATTTGTGTCACCAAGAGGGGATGTTCTACATGGCATTTTTTTTGGTTCAACGTGTGATGGAGGCATACTTAATGATTGGATGTGTTAGCATTTCTATTGTCCCCTTCTCTTATGATTTTGATGTGGTCGGATATGCATGTTGTGGTGATGGGATTTCCCTAGGTGACTTAACATTATAACATTTGCTAAACATCATCTAGCTGGAAATGAGCTGGAAATGTTTTTGATGATGCTAGTACCCTCATTGATGTGTCATTTCCTAGTTTGAGTTAGAGAAGGGGGGTACTACATACATTTTAGGTGATCAAGCCTCTTTCTAAAGTTTGATGAGGTATTAATCATGTAGTAGTTCGTTGGTGGTGTGCCCTAGGCTCGAGCCTAGGTTAATCTTCTATTTTATCATTATGTTGTTACCATGATGAGGTTATTGCAAGGGAGAACAACTTATTTGCATGGCACAACACTTGCTAGAGCGCACCCCCCTCCCCCACTGACAAACATGTTCATGTCGATTTAATCAATTGGTAACTATTGGGAGGTTGGACTATGGTTGTATTAGAGCATTAACCTTTGTGCACATATGTTGAGGTTGATTTAACCATTCAATGGTTAATTTAATCTATTTTATCCAGATTAAGGTTAATTTCTTGGGCACGCCCTACTTCATTATTCACCTTTTCACAATTGAAGGGATTAGTTGGAGGTTGATTGAGGGGTTTTGATGGAGCACTCCCCTCTTTGGCATGAATTTCAAGGTTTGCATGCATTATTCCATTGTTTATTGGAGGTTGGCACACTTCCTCTGGTTTGTTGAGCATCATTATGCAGGAATATTTAAATGATGAGGGTTGTAAGTTGTAACCACCTTGGCACACTTCTCTAGGGTGCTCTTCCCTTGTCCACATGGTATTGGGAAATCATGTTGATGGATTTGCAAAACAACACATGGTTTTGGCACATGTTTTGATGGAGGCTAACCACTTTGGCACTTCTTGCTAGGGCGCACTTCATATAAAGATTATTTTATTGATTCTGGGTGGTTGAGGTAGTTACATGGCAGAGTATTCTAGGGTGCACCTCTCCTAGGTGCTCTTTCATCATTATTGCATGGATATTTCAGCTTCACTTTGCATCATTTGACCTCTATCAGAGAGCACCCTCACCTCTTTAACTTGGCACATGTATATTATTTTGTCATTATGGAGTGGTGTGTGGCATATTCAAAGGACAAGTGTCTCCTTGCATGCATTTTGCATGGACTTGGAGCTTGAAGACGGCCACACACTGCACATTACATGCACTTACTTGGTCTTCTTTCTATTTTTGGAGCATTATATTGGAGGGTGCACGTCTAGAGACATTCCCTTGCTATTTTGGGGGTTGACCACTTCTTTTCTTGTGGAGCGCTCCATCTAGTTGGCACTTTTCACATTCATCCATGGAATTGATTGCCTTGGGATTCACACATGGATTGTGAGACAAACAAAGTTCGCTCACACAAAGAATATCCAATATAAATAGGATAGCACACAGAAATCCATATAGGATAATAATAATATGAATAATGAGTAAGAGATGATATTACAATGAAAAATAAGGGCCTTATATACCCACATAGGGTGCCCTTTCATGAAGAGATGTGTCATTTCATTATGATGTCATAACTCTTCATTATTAATTATTAGTTATTTGTATTTGTTATTCATTATTATTATTATATATTTATTTATGTTACATTGCCTTCCCCTTAAACATGAAGAGATGCGTCATTTCATTATGATGTCATAACTCTTCATTATTAATTATTAGTTATTTGTATTTGTTTTTCATTATTATTATTATATATTTATTTATGTTACATTGCCTTCCCCTTAAACATGCTTTGTCCTCAAAGCATAAATATTGAAGGCTTCCCCTTAACTTTTGTTTTAGCCCACATTGTCTTCTCAATATCTTTTGTGCTTCTCGACGAAACAAGATGATATAACCTTTGAATTCCTAAACTAATGTGTTTCATCTTTTGGGGAGTGACCCATCCCAAGTCTACCTTCATTGGAATTGCTTGATTATCGATTGTTCTGGCAGGGCTTCTCATTTCAGGCTTCCATACAAGTTGTCGATTTTGTCTTTGTTCCTTTACAATGTTGTAGTCTAGTTGTCGGTAAAAAGAACATTGTTCATATTCCTCTTGACTTTGTTGTTGATCGTAACGACTCTTGTGATTCAGATGACAATAAGGCAGTTGAATCTCTTTTGAATCTTGTTTGTTGGATCTCTCTTCAACTATTGATATTATTGGTAATTCAACTAGATCGGTGTTTATTCCCTTCTGATGAGGTCTGAATTTTTTTAACTAGAAGCTTCTTGATTTCAATAGGTTCAAGTATTGTTTGATCACTGGTCATTGCTTCTTTACTGTAAAATTGTTCTAACCTTTCCTTTTGTGATTTCTTCTCGGTCTTCAACTTCTTGATTTGTGTGACCAAACTTTGATTATGGTTGTTTAGACGACAAATTTATGCGTATTTATCTATGATAATTTTGTCACACTCTTTTTGGATCTCAAGTATTGACTATTGTTTATCCGAAAGTAGAATTTTGGATATATGATCAAGATTTTTTGATGTTGTAATGTCCCCATTTTGGGACATTATAACATTATAGAGTATTATTCCTACCAAAGTAGCCAGAAAGGGGTGACAGAAAGTTCAAGAGATATTGAGGGGTTTTATTGGGCCCGACTTGCATCATTCATCATCAGGATACATTCTGCACAACTTGGCTTTGGTTTCGTTGCATTTCGACGATTTTCGTAATTTTGAGTTCTTATGGGTCATATCTTAATTAAATTCACTAAGAAGGTCATAATGGGAATAATGAAGGTGCACTTTGCATGGGTCGGGATGACCATATCTCATGTCTGGACACATCCGTATGGGATCCAGGTGCAAATGACATTAGCAGAATGAGCGCACAAGAGGATACAACTGCCCATACAGGATATAGTGTGATTCAGATGGGGGTAGCAAATGGTGATGGTGTGCAGTGGCATACAAGAGGACTCAGTAGCACAGTGGATAGTGGGCAGTTCAATGCCTTATCTTTTGAGGAGTGTGTTGTTGGGGATTCTATTGTTGACACTAGCAGTGAGGGGCATGAGGTAGAACCTCAGCAGGACTGTGATCAGGGGTCGCAACACTGGATGGGATAGTTGAGAGTCAATGAGGACATGATCATGGTAGCCACTAGATGCATGGATGATACACACGCATTGGTGGCAGATTATTGTTAGAGGGTATCGATGGCACATGATAGTTCAGATGGGGGATTTTCCATGGATGATGTGCATACTCTCAGGGAAAGAGTAACTACGATGAGGGTCGACTACCAGCAGTTGTTGATGGACAGAGATTACCTATTGGAGGTTGGTGATATGTATCGTAGGGCCCTGAGGAAGCAGGAGTTGAGGTGGACCAACTCACTCATGAGTTGGTGAGCACACGATGATTCTTGGAAGGCACACAGACAACCCTTCAAGAATCAGAGTCCAGATTAGATGAGCTTCTTGAGGAGACTAGTCAGAGATACACTATATCTATCCCGATAGAGAGTCAGATATGTTCCTCAGTTACATTGTTGGAGGATGTCCAGGTGTCACAGGGACCACCATTCATGGGTAGTTCTGAGACAATCGGCCATACACATACACATGAGGATTCCAGAGCCAGGGATAGTTACAAGGACACTTTCATTTGTATTCCAGGATTGGTTGATATCCACACAGAGGTTGATCCGACGGTACACCTTGGACATATGATGATGAGAGAGATGTACAGTGGGATTCATGGAGACGCATTGGATTGCAGGGAGGAGACACACTTAGTGGAGCATGAAGATTCCTCTCCCTTGCAGCAACACATAGTTCTAGGAGATCACCTTCACAGTAGCAGCAGCTATCTGAGTGATGATGGAGGGAGAGTGATTGACCAACAGTTTATGGAGTTATCTATTGTTGTATTCGATAGTTGGAGTTTAGATGAGTATTCACCATGGGTGCTAGTGGATGAGCTTTTGGTCCAATCCTGGGGATTGACCAAAGCATATGATACTTTCCAGTCCTACAGTCGGTTACAGATGTTTATGTTAGCTTTTCCCGATACTTTCATCATTGACATCAACATAGGGGCAGATAGAGAGTGGCAAGGGACATGGAGAGTTGGTAGGCCGAGACCACTTGACAAGAGTGTCTTTATTGCATACAACAGGATAGGGGTGGATCATCAGAGACAAACAGTTGAGACCTTGGGCGTGATGGTGAGCATCTTAGGTCGTGGGATAGCAGATATCTCAGAGGGTTACATAGATTCAAATTCTCATTAGGATGAGGATGGAGGGCTTCCGAGAGTTATCAGTATGACACATGAGCAGTTAGTGAGGATTGGAAGTGATGAACTTCCAATTTTGCCATGGAATCCGGGAGTC
>CBVK0104036673.1:7798-21756 GCA_900067695.1 Picea abies
GTTGCTCAATTATTCATGGATAACATCTTAAAACTACATGGTATGCCACAATCTATTATAACAGATCATGATCCCACTTTCACTAGCAACTTCTGGCAAGAATTATTTAGGCTCTAGGGCACTCAATTGCATCTTATCACATCCTATTAGCCCCAAATTGATGGTCAGAATGAAGTTGTCAACAAGTGTTTGGATGCATATTTGAGGTGCTTTACATCCAAATGACAAACCCAATGGGTTCGGTGGTTACCCCTAGCAGAATAGTGGTATATACAACTTATCATGGTTCCACTTGCATGACCCCCTTTGAGGCAGTCTATGGCCAAAATCCCCCATAAATATTATCTTACTCACTAGGTGTCTCCAAGGTACAAGAGGTTGAAAAAACCATTACAACTAGGGTCGACATTCTCCACACTCTCAAAGATAATTTGGTCATGGCTCATGATCAAATGAAGCAACGAGCTAATCAACATCTCTCTAAATTTCATTTTGAAGAAGGGGACCCGGTGTTCCTTTGTCTGCATTTGTATAAGAACACCTCCCTCAAAGAGGACCACCACCAGAAGATTTCTCCAAAGTCTTATGGCCCCTATAAGATCCTCAATCATATTGGGCCAGTGGCTTACAAATTAGAACTTCCAAGCCACTCTAGGATCCATCTCGTATTTCATGTCTCCTACTTAAATAAGGTGGTTGGATCCAATTGTTGTATTCAAATTAGTCTACTTGAATTAGATGAAGAAGGTTCCATTTGGTTGCATTCAGAGGTCGTCCTTGACAAACAAGAGCGTCATCTTCGCCAATGCACTATCCAGAAAGTTTTAATATAATGGAAGGATACACAACTAGAGGATGCCACATGGGAACCAGCAACCATTCTAAAGCACTTCCCACATCTCCAGTCTCGAGGACAAGGTTGTTTTTTAAGGGGGGGGACATGTTAGTTTCTTAACCTCCCTAACCCCCTAAGTAGATAGATTACTATGTAGTTCTATGTATGGAGGCCATCGCTAGTAAATAAGGACCATGTAGTAGTGTGAGCACAATTATTGTAAGAAGGATTACTAGAAGGTTCCACCTATTAGAAATTTCATTCTCTAGAATGTTCCTAGGGGATAGAAAGTACTATATAAATATGAAGAAGAAATGTAAAATATGTCTTGTAAATCATTTGTAATTTGAGCTCTACTTTATTGGGGGTTTCCCCCTCAAAGAGGCAAGTGAACATTGCTTCCATATCAATAAAGGTATAATATTTTAGTTCATACTGTCTATTGTGTTTGTAATTTTATTTCTTTCATCAATAGATTTAAGTAATATATGTCATGTCTTCTCTAAATATTTATAATTGGCACATCACATTCCCTTTGTACATATCATGTCTATCAAACATTCTTTATAAGTGAAATACTCCTTTCAATATTGAATTATTTGTCAAGTACTCCATTTCAAATTCTTGACTTTCAGTTTACTAATTTACTTAGTTTTCTAAGAATTCTTTCAAACTATGCAGAAAATGAAGAATTTCGGCATCGTCACTAAAAACTTGCCAATGTTCAATATTATGTGGGACAAATGGTCTAAAAATTACTTCCATTTTACACTCACCATGGACCATCTCCTTACACGGTTGCAAAGTGGATGTTGCTACTGCTAATGCATCAGTAACAACATTCTTCTCTCTTGGAAGTGCTTCAATTGCAATGGCATCAAAGAGTTAAATGGAGTCTAATAATACATTTCTATATCTCCTTAATCTCTTATTCTTAGCAACAAACACCTTTTTTTATTTGTGAGACAATAATATCATAATCCCCAATTACCTTTAGGCACTTAATATTATATCTAGGGCCAAATCTAATCCCAGGATCAAGGCTTCATATTCGAAAATGTTATTAGTACAATCAAAATCGAGTCTATAAGAAAAGAGTGTGGACATAGATGTAGGAGACTCAAAGACTATCCCAACAGTAGTTGTTGTACTAGAACAAGAACCATCAAAATACATAGTCCAAATACCATCATGGCCTTCTCTCTCTTTTAGTACTACGAAATTTTCAAAAACACACAAGTTGCCAAATGTTGGAACCTCATGTTATGATGGTTCATCACACTTCTCCTGGAAACAGTCGGTCGAGTGGTTCACTGGCATTTGGAAAAAATCAGTCTAGCGGTCAACCGGATATATACATTACTCGGTCAAGTAGTCGACAAGCCTGTCGGTTGAAAAATCAACCAACAGTTGAATTCAGTTGGTCGGTGGATTGATCAGTTGAGCAATCGACTATGATTTGGACGTATGGATAGTCGATTTAAGCATCCTTGTCAAGCCGACTAGGTAGTGTGGATTTGATGGAGTCAACTCTAACCATCGATGGTTGTATGTGGACAAGATATTCTCGATTCCAAGGAAGTTGGTTAGATATTGAGGCTATAAATAGCAAACCCTATGGGTCATTATCAAGTTTTTTATATGTCAATGTTAAACATGGTGTGTGTGTTCAACATGCATTGTGATGTTTGGATCACAATGCATTGTGCTTAAGTGTTGTAAAGGTGTCTTTATACACCACCTATTTTCTTTGAATTTATTCCTCTTCAACTATCTACAGTTTTGTTTATTTGTTTCATATCGGGTTACACCCAATATCCAACATGGTATCAGAGTGATTGGTTGTGACCTTGCATGTTGTCTGCAAATCTTGCTAAGCCAGATCCATTTTGTGATTGAATCTGGGTCAATGATTTGTTGATAGTAAATTGTGGAAATAGATCAGACCTATTTAGATATCGAAGGTGGCTTCAAAGATTGATCCTTTTATTTTGAATGGATCAAATTATGGTGTATGGGCTCCAGAAATGGAAACCCTACTGAAGAGTAAAGGATTGTCGCAATATACGAAGACTGTGATTCCAGATCCAATAGATGATTAGACCAAATTCATTGTTGATGGAAAGAAGGATGAGGATATGGGGGTCATCATGACCTATATCTCACAGGAGATTTCATTTTAACACCAGCATAATCAACTTCCCTCATAAAGTATGAAAGAAGATGAAGTCTCTATTTGACAGAGTCAATGAAAGTCACATCATTCAATCCTCATTCTTTCGACATAATTGAGGACTATTTAGCATGTGTGAAGGAACTGCATTTAAAATTGGGAAAATGTGGAAAGAATTATCTGAATAAAGATGGAAAACTCATCGAGTTGGTCCTGATGAATCTAAGAACACCATTCGATGTGTCTATTTTGACTTTCCACACCAACTAGCATGCATGCAAGGAATATGGTAAGGATTACACTTTTGAAGCTTTATGTGGCTTACTGATTACTGGCCAACACATATTGCTTGATGAAGACAAGCTTGGTGACAAACATCAAGCCCAATTTCTCAAGGGAAATGGAAAGTTGAATCTCAAGGAAAGAGGATGGTTTGATACCCCTATACAAAGACCTGGATGCCTCGACCAGGAACCTAAAGGGAAGATGGATGCACCCCTTCAGAATCGAAATAAGAAGACATGTCAATACTATGGAAATACTGGACATGTGGAGAAAGTTTGTTACAAGAAGAGAGATGACCTAGAGGAGAAGGTCAGGAGCCTTGAAGGAGACATGTCGAGTGTTCATCGACCCGCTAATAATTTCACCTTCCAATTTGGAACTTCTCAAGAATTTATTTCTCATTCTACATAGAATGAATGGGTAGTCAATTATGGATGCACTCATCATATGGATAAGGATGCTTCCTTGTTCACATCCTTAGAAAAAAATGTGGAGAGAAATATCTATGTTGTTGATGATTGTGCTCTTGACATTTTTGGTCATGGTAATGTTCCCTATCGACATGGGAGAATTGTCAACATATATCATGTACCGAACATGAGTGTCAATTTGTTGTTAGTTTCTTAATCAACGTGGACAAGCAAGATTGTGGAGCTTTGGCCAGATCAATTCTTTGTTCGAGATTTGAAGAAAGGTTGGTCGATTTTCACTGGAGGGTTTCCTGACCCAAAGGATAGTTTGTACAAGTTTTGTGACATGACTCGACCCAAATCTAAACCAACTTCTCTTATTTGCTCATATTTATAAACAGAGTCAAATTTGGCATGAATGAATTGGACACCTAAAGTTTCAAAGTCTGTAGTCAATGGAAAATTAGAGTATGGTTGTTGATCTACCTAAATTGTTTCCCTCTTATAGAGTATGTAGAGGATGTGTTCTTAGAAAACATCATCGGGCACCCTTCTACTCTGGAAAAGCGTGGTGAGCATAGAACCACTTGGAGCTAGTTCACAGTGATCTAGGTTGCATACATCTACCTTCCTTAGAAGGTGAAAGGTATATTTTGACTTTTATTGATGATCATTCTCATTTCACTTGGGTTTATTTCAGAAAAAAAATAAGAATATTGTCTTTGAAAAGTTCAAATAATTCAGGGCCTTTGATGAAAAGTAATGTGGTCAACCCATCAAGTGCTTGAGATCAAACAATGGTGGAGAGTATGTGAATCGGCCTTTTGAAGAATACCTTCTTCAATATGGTATTGATTGGCAGTAGTCGGTTCCTCATACCCCTCAGCAAAATGGCATTGTAGAACGCAAGAATCAGACGTTAGTCAAAATGGATAGATGACTTTTGTAGGCCAAATATTTTCCTCCTCGCTTCTAGGATCAAGCTATTTATGGTGAAAACTATCTACTCAATTGCACCTTGACTTGAGTTGTTCCTTTTGTGACTCCACTCAAATAATGGTGTGGAAGAAGGACCTCAGTTGGCCACATCCATGTGTTTGGATGTGTTGTCTGGGATCATATTTTCGATGATTGCATAAAGAAATTGGATGCAAAGAGTCATGTTTGCATCATGATGGGATACTTTGAAGATTCAAAAGCCAATCAATTCTTTGACCCTGTAAAATGACAGATCATTATCAGAAGAAATGTATGGTTTGATGAGAAGCCTTTTGGAATCAAGTTGTTGAATGGCTCCTATGGATTATTACAGGATGATCACTTTGATGTTGTTTTTCACTCTGGTTCTCTTATTCTATTTTTCAATCCTTCGACGGGACAGTCAAACTCTATCCATGTTTCGATTGGGTCTTCAAACTCCAAGTGGACGGGTCAATCGATCTCTATTTTGATTGGTTCACCATCTCCTTCAACTAAAATTGCTCCAACTTTTCATTGACATTTAGCAGTGCACATCAATTCACCCCTTTCTTGTATACCCAGATGGGCTGCCATGACAATTGAAGTTGTTGGTCATGATGTCAGTGATGTTTCCTCAAGCCGATAAACTCACGGTCAGAAGCATCATGCTAGAATTGCTTTGATGACTCATGTGCTTGAAATCTATAATCATGTTACCTACTCAAATGCACAAGGACAACTTGAATGGGAGCAGGCTATGCAGACAGAAATGGATTCTTTGTTGAAGAATCACACTTGGGATTTAGTTCCCCGACCTCAAGGGAAGAACATTGTGAAGTGTTGATGGGTCTACATGGCCAAATTTACCTCTGAAGGTGTTGTTGAGTGTCACAAAGCTTGCTTGATTGTGAATGGATTTTCTCAACAAGAAGGCATCGACTACACTAAGACCTTTGCCCATGTTGCAAAGATGAACTTTGTTTGAATAATTATTTCTCTTGTTGCTCGTTTTGTATGGAAAATCCACCAGATGGATGTGAAGAGTGATTTTCTTCATGGTGACCTATTTGAAGAAATTTCCATGGAATAGTCTCCTGATTTTGTGATAGATTATAACCTAGTTTGTTGACTTTAGAATTCTCTTTATGGTTTGAAGTAAGCTCCCTGAGCTTGGTATGCTAAGATCGATAGTTTATTTCTTCGACTTGGTTTCAAACATTGTGAATCCAATCACAGTTTATATGTACTCCATACTCATGGAAACACCTTGATTATTGTTGTATATATTGATGACCTTTTCATAACTAGAAATAACATTGATCTCATTCTTATATTGAAGAAACAACTTGATAACTCCTTTGACATTATAGATCTTATTATTATGCATTACTTTTTGGGTCATCAAGTATTACCATTGTCTGATGTTTTTTTCATTTCTCAAACTAAATATGT
Organism: Picea abies; assembly: GCA_900067695.1. NCBI lineage: Eukaryota > Viridiplantae > Streptophyta > Pinopsida > Pinales > Pinaceae > Picea > Picea abies. The sequence continues at coordinate 13,914 of CBVK0104036673.1, forward strand.
AATCGATCTCTTGACACATTTTAAGATCGAAAATTGTAAGCCCTGTGCTACTCCTTTTCAATTTGGATTTAATTTGAGAAAAACTTGTCAAACCGCCAAATTCAATGCTACTCTCTATCGACAATTGGTCGACAGTCTCATTTATCTTACCCAGATTCGACCTGAAATTCCATTTGTTGTTAGTGTGGTTTCTCATTTTATGCAGGATCCTGAAGAAAACCACTAGAAAGCAGTCAAAAGGATTGTTTTCTATTTGAAAGGTACCACTCATCTTGGTATCAAATATTGTCAAAGATTAGATTCATTGGTCAGCTTCACCAACTCTGACTAGATAGGTGACAAGGATGATCAGAAGTCCACTTATGGATATGTGTTTTGCTTCAACACTGGACCATTGGTTTGGTCATGCAAGAAATAAAAGGTAGTCTCTCTATCAACTACAGAAGTAGAATATCATGGCGTCATTCATGCAAGTATAGAGGAAGTATGGATTCACCAACTCTTGGGTGAACTTGGATTTCTTGTAGAGACCTTGACTACACTTTATTGTGATAATGAGAGTGTCATTCAAGTTGCTGACAACCCTATTGCACACAGTGAGATGAAAAATGGTGAGTTCCATGCTCACTACTTGAGACAATTGGTTCATGAGAATTTTGTCTCTCATGTCTATTGTAGAATAGATGATCATATTATTGATATCTTTATGAAACCCTTGTATGAAGCTAATTTTTTCAAGCTTCATTTTATGCTTGGGCTTCAGGAAGCTGCAATTATGAGGGGGTGTCCTATTGACTTAATTTCACCTCCTGAATCTCTAGAGTCATGTGTTGATGAGGGGGTGTTGGAACCTCAGGTTCTAATGGTTCATCACACTTCTCCTGGAAATAGTCGATCGGGTGATTAACCAACATCTAGAAATAGTCAGTCGAGCGATCTTGCCCATATACCTACATCAGTCGATCAAGTATTCGACAATCCTATCATTCAGATAGTCGACCAACAATCGAAGACAATAGGTCGATGGATTGACCAGTCGAGCAATCGACTATGATTTGGATGCATGGACGGTCGGGTTGATCATCCTTGTCGAGCTGACTAGACAGTGCATATTTGACAGAGTCAACTCTAACCATTGATGGTTGTATTTGGACAAGATCTTCTCGATTCCAAGGAAGTAGGTTGGATCTTGAGGCTATAAATACTAGACCCAATGGGTCATTATCAAGTGTGTTATATGCCAATGATGAATGTGGTGTGCATGTTCAATATGCATTTTGATGTTTTGATCACAATGTGTTGTGCTTAAGTGTTGTAACTTTGTCTTTAGACACCACTTGTTTTTTTTTAAGTTATTCCTCTTCGACTATCTGCAGTTATGTTTATTTGTTTCATATCATGTTACACCTAATCCACAACACCAAATTCTTCATCTACATACATTAATTCATTCATATGGTCTTTAGGATCTTCTACTTGGTATCTCACAATGGTTTGTTTATAAAGAGTGACAAAGGTTCCTTCACAAGTTGGGATGGTTTCATAAGATAAATCCATTTGAATGCTACCTCCCAAAGTTGGAACCCATTTTCTAGACAATAAAATTCCCCAAGAATCAGGCACATCTATGTCTACAACATCCATAAAGAGAGAGTTATATCGATATGCAGCTAGACAAATCTTCAAATCCTTAATTAGACCACAAACCTTGATTTCTCTTGATTCAATACTGCATACATTCCCATATGGTCTTAGTCCTAATTGGTTCATGACCTTTAAAGGCATCACATTAGTGGAAGCCCCATAATCTAACATACATTTATGAACAAGAAGTTTATTTCCTACCAATGTGATAAAGAAAGGTGCATGCCCTCCATTCTTTCTATCATAATTCATGGTTTTTGTTGGCCGCGAGCCTATTTTGAGAAAAGACCCAATTTTGGAAGGAAAGGCCTAATTTTGGAGAAGAACAGCTGGCAGGAAAAGCAGCATGCAAGGTGCGTAGGCAGGAAAACCTAACCATGTTAGGGTTAGGGTTTTGGTAGAGATTTTAACAGCTATAATCCTGTAAAGTAGTATAAATAAGAACCTAGGAGGTCTAGATCGTGGTTCTTCTTGAATACTAGTTAAGCTCGACTATTGCAGTTCAACTATTGTTCTAATATTTTTGTAAGTTGTTGAGATGTAGAATATTCAAGTAGGCCAAATTTTGAGGGTTAGGTCACAAGCTGAGGAGCCTAGTGTGATCTAGTCCACCTCAGAGAGGTTATTGAACCTTTCCATGATTGTATGATGAGAGATGTAGTGCGCGTAGCACCATATTTTGAACAAAATTGAATAAAAGAACAGAGAAGCCAGATCTTTGTGGACGTAGCCCAGGAGGGGGTGAACCACGATAAAACATGTGTTACCTATGATGTTTCTTATGTATTTACCTTCTTTCAATAGTTAATAGTTTATGAATGGATGAATGAATGGTTAAGTTAGATCTATTAGAATGCATGCATGGGATTAACAGATGAATGAATCCTAGGAATAATAGATGGAATAATCAGTTTAATGCATGGAGAGGATAAAATACAATCCTAGATCCCCACTCATTCCTAGACTATTGGGTGAGACTACGCAATGCACTCGGTGTGTTGTGTTGCCTTCTAGTTTACCAGGAGGGTCGATAGTTTTATAGGGTTTTTTTGGAAACTTGTTCAGATATGAACCTGGGTAAACCCAAGAAGTAGAAGAGAAAGAAGTCAACCAACAAATGGTTATGTTGTCGGCTAAAACTACATGGGATTGAGTGGACGGGATACATAGAAGAATCATACAGAGAATGAAGGTATAAAAAGGAATGTTCAGGCCATGGAATCCAACGAAGGTAGAGATCGAAAGATGGTTGAAAAAAAAGGAACTTGAGTTTGCGTATAAGGATAACATAAACCCTAAGCTAACACCACACAAATATCTTGACAAATACGTGTTTAGCGACCTGCATGAGGTATTTTTCTGTGATTTCCCGCATGTGTTGTAGGAGTGGCTATTGAGGTTAAAAGACAACCACCTAACAAATTGAATCGGACAGCTAGAGTGAAATCTTGTGGAGATCACACAATTACAACAAGTTAACAAGAAATTTATGCACGTAGTATATTTCTAGTTAGGCAGTATTGTTGCAGGGTTTATCACTGAATTTGTAGTAGATACCACAAAGTCTTATAGCACAATAGAGCAGGATTTTCTGAAAAGTCCTAGAGGTAGGTATATCAAATCAATGTATAATTCAATCAAGATTTTATTGTATAAAGAAGGTGTGATGACCATGGAATCAGATAGCTAAACTTCCATGTGTGCATGGGGGAAGGGGGAAAGCACTGACAAGAGGTGGAGAAATGGGGGAAGAAATGGATAAGGGAAAGAAGAAGGAGGCCATGGACCCAATCATGATGGAGGAAGACCAGACAAAGAAGATAATGGCAACAGCTGGAAAGACGCACAGTGGAGTACCCTACCAATATAATATGAATAACAAGAAGAGATCCATAGTTGATAGAGAGGGCTTGGTAAGTGATGAGGAAGAGGTAGAGAATCTTCGGGCTATGGAGTAGATTGAGGAAAGCATGCACGCAACATATGAAAGGAAGAAAAGAGGTCCAAGGGCAATAATAAAAGGCAGAAATCCAATCTAGGTCAGTGTTAGTGTGGAACCCATAACCCCATGTGCGACTAGTACACCAGAAAGAACACCACCATTTAGACAACCAAATTTTAGTGGAAGAAAGACACCAGGAAATGCATCTAAACAAGGAGAAAAAACTGGCATAGCCAGTTCAAGAAGTAACAGTCAATTATCTACACCGCGTGGAGGTAGTAGTTCAACACTATTCAAAATGGCAGGACATCATCCCACCATCAAGTTACCAGAATTCTAGGGAGAGGCAACAAGGGACCTTGAAAAGCACTTATTCATCTGTGAAAAGATCTGGGAAGAAAAGAAGATCACATATGAGGATAAAAAACTTGCACAGTTATCTATCATGCTAAGAGACCATGCATTGGACTAGTATACAAGTCTAGATGTAAACAGTCCACCAGGAACAACAAGGACTATTGCAGACATGAAAAGACTAATGATAAATGAATTTCAGAAGCCTAGCTCAGAAGATCAGTATATGAATGAAATGATTGAAATCACAAAAAAAAACAGGTGAGTCTATTTTAGAGATTGATCATAGGTTCAAATAGTTGAAAGGTAAGTTGAAGTATGCAATCACTGACATGCAACATAGACATCTATTTGTGAACTCATTGTTACCACATTTGAAATACCCATTAAGACAACATTGTGAACTCATTGTTACCACATTTGAAATACCCATTAAGACAACAGAAGATACAAACTTAGGCAAAGGATCTGCAGGAACCCTTACAACTAGAAGAAAACTAGTATCAAAAGACAGATCCAGCAATAGAGGATCTAAAGGAGGATCTAAAGAACCTCACATTTCAACTTTACTAGAATTAGGGAAAAGAGAAAAGAGAAGTTTTTTGATGTACCACATGCAGGACGAAAGGGCACCATAAGAATGAATGTCCAACTTTCGTGCAGTATATGGAAACAAGAGTACCAAACCCTTTATCAGTAGGAGGACCATGGTGCGAGATCTATAAAATGCATGGACATGATCCATATCATTGTCCAATGATGCAAAAGTATCAGATAGTACCCAAAATCTCTTACACAATTTTTGCAAGTCAGTGGGTCATGATGATAAATATTGTAGGACAATGGAGTTGATAAGAGAAATAAATTTAGATACTTATAGGGTGCAAACAGAAATGATGATATGGCAAGTTGCACCTCATTTTAAATAGGTACCACCACCACATAACAATGTGCAGCAACAGTATAACACTATGCAGCTGTAATACAACATTGTTCAGCCATAGTATAACACCATGCAATATAACCAGGTACCTCATTACAATGCATTGTGAGGAGATCGAGTTGGATATAGAGGTGGTGGACGAGGTATAGGTGGATTTGGAAGAGGCATAGGTCTAGTAGTGTGCCACATATCCAACAGCCAAGACATTACGTAAGGGAATTTCCACTTCCACCTGTGACATGTATGTACTGTTGCGCAGCAGACCATGATAGAGAATATTGTTCAACACTCTTGGGGAATATCCAAGAAAATATGAATCAGAACAACTAGAACATGCAGTGGATCTCTACAAAATCTAGGGATGATGGACGAAACATCAACATAGTCACATGAGGAGGAGCTAAGAAAGGAACTAATGCAGTAAGAAAAGATCCAATGCAATACCAATGGGTGAAGAAGAATACTAAACCACAGAAGTAGTTTGATGCATAGAAAGAAAAGGAAACATTCAAGGCAAGACAATAGTTTCTAAAGAAAAAACAATTGTCTACATCAGCTGTGCAACAAAATCAAAACTCCCTTATGTACGAGATGCCTTCCTCAATGGACCATACCACTGAAGCACAACCTCTAGAACAAGTAAGTAAAATAAAAAAAATTCTACAATATTGTGTTAAATTATTGAATGACCCTTCATATGTCAATATATTACAAAATATTATAGAAAAATGTAATACAAAGGTAGAAGGAAAATTAGAACAAAAAACAGTCAATCATCTCCATACAAGAAGAAGGAAAAGCAGAGAATTCAAACTCAATGCTAATATTTGGGATTTCAACATGGGGTATGTTAGTCCCTAAAGTTGCACTTGACTGTTAGAGGGAAAGTTAGGGCATCATCAAGTTATTGCTATGATATTTTTATAAAGGTTTTTTAATAGGTTTTAGAAAATGGTTGAAATTTGGCTCAAGGATACAATGAAAATATATGACTCAATGTAAAAGGAAAATAAACATTTCACTGGCTTAGTAAATGACAGACACTTTAATAGATCAGATGGTAAAGTATATAAATAAAGGAAGACATATGAGTATTCAATTTGTCAACTCACACATGGATTTCTCATTCCCAAATATCATTAAGGAATAAGAACATGATACTTGAAAAATGATCTTAATTATGAACAAAAACAACAAAATTTTCACTGTGTTATTCACAATCAAGAAATCATATGCTTTGCTATAGAATAAAAGCATTCAAGTAAGAAAAGAGACAGATAATAATATGAAAAGAAAATTTGACCATCAAAATTCCTTTTCCATTTAGTGCCAATATGAAAATAGTGTATTTGTCTTATAGTAAAGTCTTTACAAAAATAGTCCTTGATTTTCCAACTCATCAACCCTAATCCAGTCTTTTCAATGTCTTTTTAAAGTCAAAAATATTCCTAAAGATCCTATTTTTTAGATTACAGTTTTAATATAGGATCATATCAATGGACTATTTCCTAGGAGATAAAATCTCATACGAGCACTTCTAATGCTTAAATAGTAGTATTTTCAACAACTAATTCGAAAATAGATTAGGTAATAATTGATGAAGATTTGCAAATCCCACAAAAAGAGGAATACTCTGTTGTTGAGTTGGTTCATCTAAAATACAAAAAAAGGTCTATTTGAACAAAGCACTAATAACCAAAATTCTCATCTTCACTATATTAGTAATAGCCTTAAGAAACCAAAAATTGTGATAGAATTTCTTTGCTTCATGGTATGATAATTGCAGAAGCTCGGGTGTCCCTCTGTTTCAACTTAGTTGTCAACACCACATTGTGCCAATACAATATTATATTTGATTCTCTTATGTCCTTGATCAGGTCATTTTTCTCTTTCCTCTTCCTTTTAAAGTATTGTATCTTTTCCTGTTGTTTTGCATTCCATTTCTCTACAAAGGACTTTTCTTTCTTCAATTTCCTAATAATACCCTGTAGCCCTTTTACCCTGTATTTTTATTACCTTGCTTCCACCTTGAATTCTGGATGTTCTTCTACTGGGGAAGGTAGGTTCAAATATATGGAATCCTGGGGTTTCCTTAGTTTAATTTCATATTTTGAGGATAACCCAGTGCTAAGATCCTCTTCTTCAGTTTTTTCTAATTCTCTGGTTTCTGGAAGATCCTGTAGCTGGTCTATTTATGGAAAAGGATTAGTTTTATAATAATCAACTACATATGTGCCTTTGAATGTGGATTCAATGATTGAAACTAACCTTGTGGTTGCTATGTCTACATATCTCCTTGAATAATGTGCATTTTTTTCCCTTTTCACGTTTTTTCCTCTATTCTTCAGATTCCTCCTCTAACCTGTGTGAAGAAGATGCTAAGTTATATTTTTTACCCTCTTTCTTAGTATATTATGAATTTTCTTATATGATAATAATGTTTTCCTTCTTGATAGAAGGATGAAACATAGCCTTTGAATTCAACATAAATTTGTTTGCAGCCCTAGTAGAATTTATTTTAGGGTATTTAGATATAGGTTTCTTATTCTTACTCTGTTTCTTACCCTTTGTAACCATTTTTCCTATAGATTGTTTATTTTGTTTAGCTAAACTTTGGACTGGGCGTGTAGTGTAATATTCAGGTTCATCGGGTTCCTCTTCGATGCCTGGATCAAATTGAACATCAATCTCTTCAACAATTTTAATTATTTTACCTTGATCGATAGTGATCTTCTCATTAAGTATACCCATGGGAAAATCACCAATTGTTTGTTGTGTCTGTAACTTTCTCTCTATAGCATTAGTTATTGATGCAGGAGCATCGCTCCCAAGCCAGCCATGTGCCAGCCAGCCAACCAGCATAGCGCGCATTCAATGAAGGAGGAGAGGCGCAACCCTCTCGTTTCAAACTTTGAATTTGAAATCAATGTAATTAATGTTTTGTAAGGTCGTGGAGCCAT
>CBVK0104036716.1:0-15144 GCA_900067695.1 Picea abies
AGCCATAGGTCACGTGAAATGCGCCCCACGACCAGGAGCTAGCGTAACTAAAGGGCCATCGCTTAGCCTTTGGGCTAGCGCTTGGCCAAATATAGCCATATGATAGAGAATAAGGGGGCGCGCGCCTATCCCTACGGGATAATCCCCTATTATTATACAGAAGTGGGTTATTTTGTATAGTTTTTGGATTTTGTTTGGTTTAATGCCTGTTTTTAATGGATTTTCTCCATTTTTGGGAGATATTGGCCATTTTGGGAGCCCAAATTTTGGGAGGAAGTTGGGGATGGATAACCAACTTAAGGTCTATAAAAACTAGGCCTGTTTGAGGCCATGGAGGATAGTCAGAGAAAAGTTATGCTGAAGGGAAGCCAAGCCAAAGCCATTTTTATGCAGGGAAGCTATTGAGGAACAGACGTTTGCGGGCCATTTCTGGGAGCTCCGAACGTCTGTTTTGAGTGCCATTTTCTTTATAGGGTTCTAGAGATCTGGAAGAACATGACCAGATTAGTCTTGTAGCCAATTGACACTTTTCCAATGTATTTTTGAGCTTTTGAATAGAAATAAAGAAGCCTCCCCCACATAGACAAAGGCTCAGAGACGTAGGCAAAGTTGTGCCGAACTCCGTTATCAATTCATGTGTTATGGTTTGCTATCTATTATTTCATTGTAGATCTGTATATGTGTATATGGCTGTCATAATTCCTCTTCTTTCCTCATTCTTTCATTAAGTTTCTCAAATGGTTAATTAACACATGCAAAATTAAAACTCAACCATAGTCATTAAAAGATCCTACGGATCACCCAGATACCAGAACATGATAACAACCTTAAGGAAATTGTTTTATTGGCCTAACATGAAAAGTGAAACAGTTGAATACTTATCTAAATGCTTAGATTGTCAACCGGTAAAGGTTGAACATCAGCATCCAGTCGGTTTGCTACAACCTCTACCTATACAATAATGGAAGTGGGAGATTATCTCATTGGACTTCATCACAGGTTTTCCTAAGACTCAAAAGAAAAATGACTCGATTATGGTAATGATTGATAAACTCAACAAATCTGCACACTTTATACATGTGAAATCTACTTATAAAGCAATTAATATCATTGAAATATTTATGAAAGAAATATTTAGATTGCATGGAATTCCTAAAATGGTGAATTCAAATAGAGATGTCAAATTTACGTTAACATTTTGGAAGGAAGTGTTTGCAGGAATGGATACTAACCTGAATTTCAACACAATCTACCATCCACAAACGGATGGGAAAATTGAATGAACGAATTAGGTTGTGGAATACATGTTACGAATGTACGTGAGAACGTAACCAACTAAATGGGATGATTACCTACACTTAGTGGAATTTTCTTATAGTAATGGCTATCAGACATCAACGAAGATGAGTCCCTTTGAAGCATTATACGGGAGGAAATGCACAACTTCGATTAGCTGTGATAATCCATTTGACATACTTATGATCGAACCAGAAATGATCTAGGAAATGGAGAAAATGGTAAAAAGGGTATAACATAATTTAAAGGAGGCCCAAGACCAACAGAAAAGCTACGCAAATTTAAAAAGGAGACACCAGGAATTTCAAATTGGGGACCATGTATATCTGAAAGTCAAAGTAAAGAGAAGCTCTCTAAAGCTAGGAAATTGTTCAAAGTTGATGCCTAGGTTTTGTGTCCCCTTTGATATCTTAGCTAGAATTGGACCCATGGCGTATCAACTTGCACTCCCTGCAAATTTAAAAGCTCATAATGTTTTTCATGTTTCTTTATTGAAAAAGTGTATTCATGATCCTACTCACATCGTTGATTGTAACATGGTATAGGTGGAACCAGAAGGAGATTTCAAGAGGAACCTCTATGCATTCTAGACAGGAAATAAACAATACTACAGAACAGAGCCATCACCCAGGTAAAATTGCAATGGAAGCACTTTATCCCTCAGGAGGCCACTTGGGAATTGGAGGAATATTTGCAGAAATCTTATCCAACCCTATTCCGAGAGAGGAATGAACACCGAGGACAATGTTTTAATTAAGGGGGAGAGGATGTAATATCCCAAAAACTATTAAAATAATAAATTCTAAGTGTACTTGGGAATAAATTTCCATTTTTGGAAAATCCATATTTGGAAATTATTTGCCATTTATGGAAAATTAGAATTTGGAATTTTATTATTGTAATTAATTATTTATGACTGTTGGGAAAAGATTTGACTTTCAGAACTAAATAATTTGATTGTGTCACATGTCAAAGACAATTCTTTTATAAATTAACTGCTGGAAGACAAATGGAACAACCAGGTTAAAAATAGTTGACCATGACTCCATGAGTGGGGAACATGTTTAAGTTACCTCAAGGATGATTTTTACAAGTGGAAAATGTGGAGTTTGACCACTAGCATCCCCTAAAAAGCATGGATTCATAAAGCTACGAAATTACCAAGGAGGGAAGGTAAGACCTACGCACAAGGATGCATATAAAAACAACATATGGGAGGAGGCAGGACGTTGCTTAGGATGTTGGGGAAAAGAAGACTATTTGTTGTTATGAGCACTGTCAGTGGGAGGCAAAGGATTTTTCTGATAAAATATTTTCTATTATGAGAATTGTTAGTGTGAGGCAAAGGATTTTCTCATCTATGAATGGTGACTATAGCTAAGGAGGATCATGTAGTTTTCCCTTATGGACTCATGGTCAGGATTGGGGGTGAACAGGGCAAGTGAAATTGGTTGTTCTGTTCTATGGCTGGGAGGAACGTGGTTGTTCCATTTGTATTCCAACATCATTTTTCAAATATGTATCTCAGCTTGTATTCTTCGTCATTATATTTATGATTATAAGTTGTTAGAAATATAATTGTGTGTGTATACATAAATGAAATAAATTATTAAAGGGACTATATGATCATATTTTTTTTGCCTATGGCTTATCATAGTTAAATAATCCTGGAAATAGTTGTTGTTTGAGATGACCACTGTATTATATATATTTTGTTTTTCTTAGTTTCAAATTTGTACATAACAATCATTGTAGAGAAATGGAGCAATAAAGAATAAACTTAAATTTGGCTTATGAATTTGACAACACGTAGAATAGATGGAGGAATGACAGTCCAAATATATATTCTTTTTATTATCTCTTATCATAGATAGTTAGTGATTCTATAGACTACAAGTGTATTGAGAAAGGATTTGTCACATTCAATTGAATCTTGTTCAAGTTTTACCGTTGAAAGTACCCTAGATCAAAGACTCCTTAAGATTCTATGTTGTAATCAGAATGATAAGAAGTATACATATAATATGGATATAACCGAGGTAATGCGCACATATATTAGAACTTGAATACCTTTTGAGTAAAGGAGTTTCCTTCATCTGTTTACCTCTTTTTGTATAACTTGCAACAAAAGAAATGGAGGGTTTAGTAAACTATCCAATTTTTCATGGAATTCAAACAGTAGATTAGGCCAAGGACAAACTTAGCTTGAGTTTTCCATTTTATATCAATGTTTAGCATTACTTTGGTGCATTGGGTATTCTCTAATGTTAGAAAACTATTTTTCCCCAAAGTACTTACTCCCGAAGTGACGTACTTGTTGACGTCATTACTATTTTGGCATTGGCCAAGTGGTTGCCATGTGTCATTTAGATTCACGTCTTACATGCACCTAAAATACCTTTTGTTCTTGACACCTTTCATCATTTTATTATGCCACATGTCCTCACTGATGTGTTATGTTGACGTAGACCTCCTGTCGCGGCTTCACGCCTAGGGGCAACTGCGTGCTGCTGTCAAATTTGTCATTTTTTAATAAAACACATGATTTTGGGGTCGTCAAAGGTGGTTTGAAACCACACTACTTTTGAGCCTTCAATTCACCACCCTCCTCCATGTATCCTTTTCTTCTTACCATGGTTTTAATTGTGGAACCACTTAAGAAAATTAGCATTCGAACAATTTACATCCCCGCTATGAAGTATGGTTGTCGATCGTGTTGCAATCTGCGATTCAAGTGATTTTTCCTTTAACCTGTTGTGAGGATCAATGGTTCTTGTTGATTTGAGATCAAAGGTCTGCTTTTACTCCGGGTGTTCAAGATTCGTGAGTTTATGAGTGTTGTTATTGTAAATCTCCTGAAGTGTTAAGTCTCCGAAGTGAAGGATCTGCCTCCACGTGTCTTCATTAATGGACGATCCATATTTCACTTTGGGACTTTGGGTGATTGGGATTTGGGAGTTTATAAGTGTTGTGCTTGGAAATCTCACAAAGTGTTAAGTCTCCGAAGCAAAGTATCTGCCTCCATGTGTCTTCACTGATGCACGGTCCATATTTCAATCCAGGACTTCGGGTGTTCGGGCTTCAGGAGTTTATGAGTGTTGTTCTTGTAAATTTCCCGAAGTGTTAAATCTCCAAAGTGAAGGATCTACCTCCATGTGTCTTCACTGATGGATGGTCCATATTTCACTTTGGATGTTCGAGCTTCGGGAGATTATAAGTGTTTTACTTGGAAATATCTCGAAGTGTTAAGTCTATGAAGTAAAGGATCTACCTCCATGTGTCTTCATTGATGGATGGTCCATATTTCACTTTAGGACTTTGGATGTTTGGGCTTCGTGAGTTTATGAGTGTTGTTCTTGTAAATATCCCTAAGTGTTATGTCTCCAAAGTGAAGGATCTACCTCCATGTGTCTTCACTGAGGGATGGTCCAGATTTCACTTCGGAACTTTGGGTGTTTGGGCTTCTGGAGTTTATACGTGTTTTTATTGGAAATATCCCAAAGTGTTAAGTCTACGAAGTAAAGGATCTGCCTCCACATGTCGTCGCTGATGGACGGTCTAGGTTTCACTTCAAAACTTTGAGTGTTCGGGCTTCGAAAGTTTATGAGTGTTGCATTGGGAATATGTTGGGAAAGTAAGGACCTAGTTGACGTGGCAGGCTCTTGTGGATTCTGTATGGTCTCTAATCTTTGTGCTAATTTAACACTCTGAACGCAAAAAAACCATCGATCTCAGTGCCTGTTGGTTCTTCATCATTGTTTTTTGTTAATTTGTATGTTCCTACTATCCGAGTCCAAAAATGGATTGTTCTAGTTTTTACATTGCACTTGGTTTTTCTCTGTACATACAACCCACTCAATCAACCTGGTGCAAACTCAGTTAAAGGAAAACAAGATAACCGAAAAATTCAAACCTAAGTGTGTGATTTATAATCCAATAAATGATGCTTTAATGAAATATAACAATCAGGGATAAGTGGAGTGTAAATCTCCTTCAATCTGTAAGGGGGATAATGACAAAGAAATAAAATGTGATGCATACATTAAAGGAATAAGATATTTATATAATGGATTATCTCTATGTCACAAACAATGTTGGAGAGTCAAGGAACTTTATTATCCCATAAGAAAAAAAAAATTATTTGGGAAATTTAGGGTACATTACAACAAAGTTCCTAGATCTTTTTCTTTGACTCAGATCCTATTCCTTAACATCTTATCCTTTGTTTACTAAAACTAGTTGCCTTTCATTCTTTTAGTCTTCATTGAGTTTTTGTTATCTTTCCTTGTTGCAAAATCAACCGTTTTTCTCAAACTTGGTTTCTTTTTGCTACTCTTCTTGATTATCTGGTTGATTAGAGGTTTTCATAAGAAAGGTCATTGATCACAGTATTGTTTTATTTATATTTGATCCCTTACTCTATTTTGTAAGACTATAAAGTATGATTTTATTTTTTTTAGTGTTTTTCTTCGAGTGCACTTTCTTTGATTGTTTTTGCTTCGTAGTTCTTTGTATCAAACTTATATCTCTTCCATATGAAAGTTAAGAAGCGAAAAGTATGCATATTGCCTTGCATATTTAATCAAATGAAGGACTTTTCCATTCATCAGGAAGTTTTCTTTGGTTTATGTTTGGAAAAAAATCTAGTTTTGCATGTGCATTTCATTTTTCGAAAACATTTTCTTGGTATTTTGGAATCATATTGATCCAAAAAATTGAAAGTTGCATTGTTTTGAGTGCTTGCTTGTGTTAAGAAGAACAAAACTCTTCTCCTTCCCATACATAGAATTCATAGAAAGAAAGAACTGCATATCATTCTTTTTCATTCTTTTGGAGTCAAGTCTCTTACACATCATTAGTTTCATCTCTGTGAACCCTTTGAGTTAAAATCCATTAAAATCAACCATGCGCTAATAAAATCAACTCAAATATTTTTTGTTTTCAGCACACCAATAGTAGCCTAGGATTAGGATCTTTGGACTAGGTGAAGTGATTAAAATTTCCAAGACTACTAAAAAGACTGTACAACACTAAAGAGTGTATAAATACATCTTTTGTATAAGCATAGTAGGGAACCCCCTCTCAAACAGAGGTAAAAACGAGGTCACGTGCAAGAGAGAAACAAAGATTACCCCTCTAAAGCTTAACCAATTATAGCAGAAAGATCATATATTGGGGGTTGTTCTTGAGAAACCATGGGTTTCATTTGGTATCGGTTCTTCATGAACTCTGAATCTGTTTGGGGTCCTCTCAAGTCCTACCATTCCACTAGTCTTCAGTTCTCTTGATAATTTTCAAAATATGATATACTACCCATAAGTTAGGTCCCAACTATCAATTGTACCCCACAAGAGGCTGACTGGGAGTTGGTAACCTTAGTGGCCTTTCCTAGGTACCTACAAAGGTGACTATGGGGGGATTCCCACGGTACTTGGGGCAGACGTCTTATCACACTCTCAGTACCCTTAGAGGGTGATCCCATGAAATCAAGGGTTACTTGCACTGAGAAGGGATATTATGTGGAGGTCGAGGTAGCTGATTCTCACTTCTTCATTGGTGGCTTGATATATCATTTTCAGAAGATCCTTAAATATGTTGTTACTTGGTTGATTGCTTTTAGTTTTCATAGGAGTGTGTTTATTTGTCTTTCATAGTCAGCCTTAGGTTGTATTTTTCACAATATACAAGGTATGGAACCTGACACTTAGGAACCAAAACATAATCTTTATTACGAAGTAGTGATCGTAGATCACACTTTTGACACTAGGAGCGTCGCTCCTAGAAGTGGCCATCACGTTCAAGAACTGGTCCCAGCGTTCATAGAAAGATTGGCATATTTTGTGAATCCTTCATTTACTAATTCACTTGGCCAACCACTCTTTGATCCACCATCCACAAGATAATTTCATTCATTTCATTCTTACTCTTTATCACTCAGTTCAACCTTTACACTATCCTTTGGCATGAACCCACCGATTTTTGGTTTTCTTGAAGGACTTGGGAATTCATATTTTTCCACAAATCCCTTAGTTGATATTGTTGGTGTTTATTCTTTACTAGAAACATCGGTGACCCAGGTAACCCTGACTCAACCACTTTCACATTCATCTCCTCTTGCACATGAGTCAGGTAATATTATTTCTTCATTTTTTCCACACATGTACATGCCAAGTTCTTTACTTGGTCGTCCCATAGGTCAAATGGCAAACAATCAATTTGTTTACACAACCACATTTACACAATCTGCTCAACATCCATCTCACACATAAAAAATTAGTACTCCTTACATTGGAGGTCAATCTTCAATGGGAGGCCAACCTTTAGCTGGAGGGACACCTTCCGTTGCATGGTAAAATTTTACTAGGGGGAAACTGACATGGTTGTAACATCAAAAAACATGGGGGAAAACCACTCCTGCAAGTCCTCTTATCGCTACTACCACTGGTCTATATCCTAGACATCTATATCCAAGAGTTGAAAAGCCTTTGTAGACTCAACCTAATATGACAGACATTCCTCCGCAAGGAACTATTCCTTATCAATCTGTAACCCCATGATTCAAATGCAATGGTCCCTTCCACTGCCATATATAAGGGGTCCAATAGGTCCACCATAGTACATAGGAGGTCCATCTGTTCAATCATAGTACACAGGTGGACCAATAGGAAAACCACCTTACATATGTGGACAACCCAGAAAACCAGCTTATATGGGAGGACCATCTAGTTTTGTCATCTCGCCACAACCTAGATACGGTCCTACTGGTGTTCCCAAGAAATATGGTTATCACCAATAACAAAAACCTAACCGAAAAATACCATTCTTGGCTACATTAGATCTTCCATATTTGTCGCGTTTAACAAACGATCCCATCCTTCATGCCCCGTTTTGGCTCTCCATCCCTTCCAAATTACCATCCGACATTCTAAAATTTGATGGAAAACCTAGGGAGGATCCTAACAATCATGTTATGACTTTCCACTTATGGTGTTATTCCAACTCTTTGATGGATGATTCCATTCGTATTAGAATTTTTTAGAGAACACTTATAGGTGAAGCAACAAAATGGTACATTGAACTGTCGCGTAACTCTTTTGTCGACTTTAACTCTCTTGCCATGGATTTCCTAATGCATTTCCAGTTACCTATATGGTACGATACCGATACATAAATTTTTACCTCTCTTCAACAATCCTCTTCCACCCACGTCTATTATCATATTCATGAGTGGATAATACAAATATCGTTGATTAAAGCCCCAATTCTGGACCAATTCCTCACTAATTGGTTTACAAAGTCAGTCTTTCCTCCCATCACCAACGATGTTGATATGGGAAACATATTTACTAAGGAGTAGGATATCCACCATGCACAATATTTGGACTTGTTTTACTCCCAGTCTGACACACTTTACGATCTAATCCCTAATACTCCTCTTATGTTGAATGATCTCTCACGATTGGCTTCGAAACCTAGTTCCATTCCAAGCACCACAAGTACTTCCACTCCTGCTTAAACCTCCGAGGTGAATGCGGTCCAATCCACTTCATCTTAATAACTAGGAGGTAAGAACAAACATAAGGGAAAATCCAAGAAACCTTCTAACGAGCAGGATAATCCTAAGTTTGTTGATACTCAACCAATAAGGAAACCTAAATCTCCTTGTATGATTTGTGGAGAAGACCAATACACTAAAGACTACCCTCATCATCAGGTTGTCACAAAGCATATGAAGGGTACCTCCCAAATAGTTCAACACCAACATTTGATTGCATAAAACATTTTCCCTCTGCAAGGAGGCCACCCAAGTCATTCCCACCATGGGAATGCTTCCAAAAATGCCTCTGGGGTTTACATGTTTAAAATTGTTAATGTCACAACTAGTGAAAATACCTAAGTCACTCCTATAGGTTATAATACTAAAGGGAAGGCTATCGACCAACCTTATAACTTTACTCCTCTTCCATCTTCCAATCCTCTTCAGATTGAGATGTTGATTTTTGATGCGACATTGTGCCCACCCAATAGCGTAATTTGAAAAGAGACCTTTAATCCTAATTCCCATGCTTCCAAAAACTACAACATAGTTTAATATTTGGTGCAATAACCTTGCACTATGTCAATCCTCGAAGTTCTACAAAACTGTCCAAGTCCACATAGAACCTTGTTTCCAACCATTGGGGCTATGGATCCTGAGGAGTCGAACCTGATTATGTTTAATATAGATTATTTTAAAGATAGAGTCTCCCACCACTTATCATTCCAAATTCAAGTTTTGGTTGGTGTAAATAAAATTCATCGTAATGTTTTGGATGAGGGAGCCTCAACTTATGTCATGTCTTTTTCTTTTTGGAGAGCCCTTTGTTCTCCTACCCTTATGTAATGTACCCCAAATTTACCAAATAAAAAAAAAATTGTTAGGTGCATTAAAACTCATTGACTCTTCAATACTTGTTCGAGCATAAATTTATTATCGTCTCTATTAGACTTAAACATTTACCTCTTTGTAATTAAGATGACTGCTATCAATATAGCTATCTTGTCTAAGTAAGTCATCCTATCAAAGGGTTACAATGCGTAAGAACTAGGGTCAAAAGTCTATCTTATAATATGTTCATAACATTTGTTTTATCAAATATAATGTCTGCAATTCCTTATTGTATCCATTTAGCGACTATAGTATCCATATCATAACATGGATACTATTCCTATCATTATATATCTATATAAGTGGTTTATCAAAAGACCCAACATATATATAAATCTTAGAACATTCAATTTTGAAACCATTAGGTGTAATCTTAACACTTACACATATATAATCCCACATATGGAGTTCTTCGAATATACCATTATGTATATATATATATATATAATTGTTTGATTTAGCATACGATATAATCCTTACTCATTATATATATCATGCCCATATATATCGTAGGTCGTATGAACTATTACACATTAGTACTATTCCTAAAATTGTATTGTTATAATATGACATTCCACCACATTATAACTCACATCCTAACACATTAAAAATAGTTTCTATGCGCACATGTGTTATCGTTACGAAGGTACTGTTATAGGGTGGTTATTACAGTGCAAACATTGACATATCACACCCCATAATGCAATAGGTTTCTGCAATTGTTCCATGAATAAATGTATACCTACAACATTAACCCTACCCGACTCATGACATATCCCAACATTGAATACGTTTGGAAGCCATCTTAATGGCGGGTGTCACATTAACCCTACCCGACTCATGACATATCCCAGCATTGAATACGTTTGGAAGTCATCTTAATGGCGGGTGTCATATTGGTCTGCAATGCATTTACCACTGGTTATTACATTTAAGAGAAGCTTGTATCGTACTAGATGCTTAGGCGGTCACGCCCAATGCGGGCTCGCCATATCCGATTCTTCACATGGCTACAGTACTGTGCATTCTCGTTACACGTTACTCCTTGTTTGCAACGTGTTCAAGGTTACTCCATTCATTGTTTCAATTTGGCTTCACAAAAACCCTCCTCTTCCTTGTGTGCGATTTGGTCTTTGCGCATACCCTATGTGCTTCAATCTCTGTGCATAACCTATGGCTCCATTCTTGTGTAAGGTTGGAAGCTAGGAAAATAAAACTCGACCCTGGTAAATGAATATGGAAGATGAACCCCAGGTAGGTTCCTCTCTGTGCAAGGTAATACCTGAACTTCATTCTTCATTTTTTTTTCTGTAATTCTCATGGATAAACTTGTTTGGGAACTGTTGAGGGTTATAAATATTTGGTATCTCGCCTTGGGGGGTGTTTCTTCTAGTTTTCCACCGTGGCCTGAATATCCAGTGTTCTCTTTCACATTTTTTGGCTTTACTCTGTGACATTGTTAACCGTTATCAATTACTCATGTAATTTTGTTTATTAACTGTGGGGATCCCAAAATCTATGCGTTGTGTAGAGAGTTAACCCTGCAAATTCGTAACTCTATCCTAGAAATTATTTTAGTGTTATGTATGTATTTGAATGGACACCCTACGAAAGAAAAATGTATAGTTTAAAGCAGTCACGCTTTGTATTACCAAATTGTGAAATTTGAGATTTAACTCTACACGAATATATATATATATGTTTATGTAAAAACGTTACTTACCCATCATGGGGATTTCATAACTGAGCCTGTGTGATTTTTCATCTTAAATTTCTTTGTGTTCCTTGTACTTACACAAAATCGTAATCCTACGCTCTGTACATATACAAGAGCATTGTTTTACCCTTTTTGGGATGTGCATCTATGTTCTGTGTGAGTTATTCCAACTCTATATAATTTATAATTAAACTATGGGTAAGCGAAAGGAATCGTTTACCTCCTGTGGGGTTTCACAACTATGCTCTGTGTGTTTATTTTAATATTACATACTTTGTAACTTGTGTGTATACAAGGCATTGTTTTACCCTCTGTGGGGTTTCTCAACTGTTCTTTGTTTGTTTATTTTAACACCATGTAACTTATTGCTTATGATCTATACATAAAAGTATTATTTATAGTTACAATAAATTAATGATGGGGCCTTGTCTTGTTTTGGTGAGGGTACCCATCAGCCGGTTTTGGGTCCACTCCTCCCCCTTTGGGCTGTGGATAGATCGTCGCACAAGCGCCAATGGAAAACTGTTTCTATGACGACTCAAGCTAAGTATTGTCTCATCTTGTTTACTATTTGTTTTTCATTAAACTACTTATCATAGTTTACTAAATCTATCATTTTCTCCCTTGTAGGTTTATACAAATCTAAGGGAGCAAATCAAGGGAAGTCCTCTCACTCAGAAAGGTACTTGAGTTCCAACCTAGGCATACACACTTATGCCATTCTTCCTAGATTTTGTCTACAGTGGTAAAGGATTCCTTGGACTATGGTCATTGTAATAATTTGAATCAGTTCAAATAGACACACAGGTTGTTTTTGACTATTTGCATTGAATATATAGGTTATTTGAAACCAAGTTGAACAAGACTCAATTGATTATAACAACTACTTTACCATACATTTGTAGACTTATTGAATCATTGTTTTCTGTGGTTATAGACATAAATAAATATGTCAATATAAATGTGGATTTTTATACATCCTATCCATTCTTTATGGTACTTGTATAGTTTGAAATTGTAATTCAATACACATACATTCAAATCAATGGTCAATAGGAAATTTCTTTATACATGAAATAATATATGCCTATACAGCCAAATGCATGTATATATATTATTAACCCATAGAAAACATATAACCATTTATCTCATTTATTTTTCATGAACACATAGATATGTATACACAGTTGTTTATAGATGTATAACCATATTTACTGATAATAGGAGCATGCCATAGTTCTATCATTTTCTTTCATATGAATACCTATATGTATACATTCAGTCATTTATATATATGTAACATTATTCATGCATTATAAGACCTACAATAGTTCTATTATTTATTCCAAGTGAGCACATATATATGTATATACTAATATCACATAACCCATCACATTCCTAACAATTAATAATCAACATAATATTAATCAAGAATGCAAGTGAAGGTACATATATGGAAACTGATGTTGGGACACAAATGGAACAGCCACGTTCCACCCAATCGTAGAACAAAAAAACCAAGATTTCTTGCTCCGTTCACCCCCTAGCTTGACCATGAGTCCATAAGGGAAAACGAAGATGATTCTCCTTTTCTACAGTCACCTTCCACATATTAGAAATTCCCTTTCCTCACACTAACAGTGTTCATAACAACAAGTAGTTTCCTTTATCCAACATACTAAGAAGCATCCTGCTTCCTCCATATGTTGTATTTAGATGCATATCGTGCCTAGGTATTTCCTTCCTTCCTTCGAAATTTTTGCATATTTATAAATCCCTGATTTTTAGGGGCTGTTAGTGGTCAAATCTCTCATTTGCCACTTGTAAAAATCATCCCTAAGGCAACTCAAATATGTTCCCCACTCATAGAGCCATGGTTAGTTGTTTTTAACATAGATGTTCCATCTGTCTTCCAACATTTAATTTATAAAAAGGTTTGTCTTTTACATGTGTCACAATCAAAGAAGTTAGTTGGGAAAATCAAATCATTGCCCAACAATCATGATAATTAATTACAATAATCAAATTCCAAATTCAGATCTGCCATAAATGGAAAATAATTTCCAAATCCAAATTTTCCAAAAATGGAAATGTATTCTCAAGTACACTTAGACTTTAATAATAAATTATTTTTGGGGATATTACACCTTACCCTAACCCCTACAACCCTGAAATTGTTTGATGGACATCGTTTCAAACCACACAGGCTCTTGCAATCTTTCGTTCTGACTTTGAAGGGAAAAATTGTTCCAGTTGATATCGAAGTAGTCAATGCTCCCATGGATTACAATTTTTTACTTGTTCGTAGTTGGTTCTATGCAATTTTTGTCGTCGCATCTTCGATGTTTTGTATCTTACCATTTCCCCATAAAGGAAATATTATCACTATTGACCAACTCGAGTATACAACTACAGATCTCAACAATGTCGCAACAAATCATGTCCCATTTCTAGGACAAAATAATTTTGAGAGTGTAGGTGTAATTATTCTCAAGGATTCCTCACTCATAGGGATTTTTCCTTTGCCTTCTCCTCCCACCGGGAAGGTTTCTACCTTAAACATTATTTTGACTCAAGTACAACAATCGTTTGATTCATCTCATCCTTTGGGAGTACCTGGCCTTGACGAGCATTGTTCATTGTCTCTGTCAATATTGTTAAAAAATGAAAGAGACCCCCCTCCTTTATAATCAATTCTCACTCTAGATCGAGTACTTGAACCTTCTTTTCCTTTGCCTAGTGAAAATGTTTCCATTAGTAACGAGAATCCTAAACAAGGAAAGAAGAAGATTCATCAGAGGAAACAATGCTTCTGTGGTAGGTCTCCAGCCTCTGGACATCATGTTGGAGAAAAACTGCCAACTTCTTCCAAATAAACTGGGGGAAAACTACCTCTAGAGACACATGCTTCTAGGAGTAATCCTCGTTCGAAGGTCATTCCCATCATAACGTAGTAGTCATTTTCTAGAACGAGCTTAGTCTTTTCTCTTTCTCCTGCTCGTAAATAAATGAGAATGTAACCAAGTATACTTTTATCACTTTTTCGGGCTTGTAAAAGTTATACGAAAAAGGAACCCCATGGAGTCTCCTTTAAGCTCTTTTTAGACTCTCTAAACATGAAAAGATTGTCGAATGATCTTTCTTCCTTGCACACTCATTAAAACGTTCGAAAGGGAGTCTTCTAAGTAATAGTTTATCTCTTTTTCGGACCTCAGAGACTAAAATTATGGAAAAGAACAACCCTGGATTCGCCTTTAAGTTATTTTCAGACTCTCTAAATATGAAAAACAACCATTTTTTCCTTCTCTGGACTCGCTAAACTACACATTGAAGTACCCATATGGGAACAATCCCTTACTTCTTCCATTTCGTTAAATAAAGGAAGAGAAACTTACCGAAGGTGAGTTATATCAAGCATGTGTTACCCTCCTTGAGCTCGTGAAATGAAAAATAGGTACTCATCTATCTGGGTGGGGGGGAAATTGAAGGAAGTGGGTCAAGTTTTTGAGAATTCATTATGAAAGCTATTGTTGACCTGTTGACAGGTGAAAATGACCGTCTGTCAATTAGAAGAACGAGTTTAGTCTGGGATTGTCTAAATAACCCAAGCCATTTGGTATAACTTGTTCTGACGGGTTTAATGGCTCCGTTGGCCAATCTAAAATTCCTAGAAGAAACAAATAAAATAAATAAAAGAGATGAA
>CBVK0104036748.1:0-14310 GCA_900067695.1 Picea abies
GAAGCATAAACAAGGAAACCAAATCAAGCACACATGAACACCAGAAGTTTTTGGTAAATACCCCTAGAAAACCCCAGAGGGAATACCAATGTTGAGAATGATTTTATTATGCTAAAATAAGGGCTCCTGTAATATGGATAATGGCCCACTAAGAGAAATACAACTGCAGACTAACTTGGAAAGGTATGACCCGCTGTACAACCAATTCCGACACACTTTTCTAGGCATCCGTGATTGTCTCTTCAGTGTCCCGTGGAGATCTGGGAATTGACCCATTGTGACCCGTGGATGTCCATGAATGTCTCCATTGTAACCCATGTATTTGTATGGAAAGTCTGTACGAAAAACTCCATACAATCTGACTCTTTCCTGTGGCTTTATTATGTTGAAACCCACCTGTGTATTCCTCGATTCTCTCTTCTCCTTGAACTATATGATATTTAGATGAAGTTCCTTCTTCACCTATACAAGATCTTGAAACATAGTCCTTCATGATACAATACTTTGTGTGTAGACTCTCTCAACACAACTCCTATCAAGTGTAATCCCTAGTCCTCTTGAATCACCATCCTTCGTGATCTAAGCACTCGAGAAAAGGTCCTTCTCTACTCCTGAGTGTGAACTTGGTGACTCCACACCAACAAAGATCCTCCTTTGCTTTCTCTATGTGAATTGTTTCTTCCTCCTTCTCTTAGCCTTGATTTTATAATCACGAGTTGCAATCTATTTCTAATCTCAAAAGTGATCTACGATTGAGATTACTTCTCACACTCTCTTAAATTTAGATTACATGTTGCATGCTAATTAATTTTAGCATGTTTCATAAATAAGTCAATTAACTAATTACATAATTAATTAAAAAAATCAATTTACTTTAATAATTCCTTTAACTAAAGTAAATTTAAGTGTAGAATGCTTTGGAAAATTTCCATACGTCTAGACACATAGACCTGTGTGGAAATACATGTTCGATTCTACCACTAAAATCAACACTCCCTCTTAGTAAGGAAAGTATTTCCTGAAGATCCACCTAGAATTGGTTTTTCCTCCAACTTTGGAAAAATGTCACACAAATTATCCATCATATTGGTGTTCCTCCAACCCCATTGGTCAGCTACTCCCTGAATATTGGAAGTCTCGGAATCGATGACGCTACATATCATTACCATGAAGTTTGAAAACTTCATCAAAGGTCTTCTCTCCCTCAATGTGCTCCTAGAAGTTTCCTTCTCCTAAGAATCCATCAATTCCATCTCGTGCCAACTCAGTCTCTTGACAAAATTGGAGGGCTAACTCCCTCTTCCCCTTTGAAGGTTCACTCCCCACACTGGAAGTCTATGAACTCTACTCATCCTTTGAATGTTAAGCCTCCACAACCTCTTGCTCCTCATTGTCTATCACTGACATCGATCCATGATCCAATATACCCTTGGACATTTTACAGGTTGGCCCTGAAATCTGTATAACCTGCCCTCTCTGACACCAATCCTGACTGTTGTGTTAGGGATATATCCCTATGAACATATGCGTAATTTCCCTTTCTTAAAAGTAACTATAAAACCTATGTCTTCCAAAACTATAACCGAGAGCAAGTTCTTCTTCCTTTCTGGTACATATAACACATATGCCACCTCCATAAAATTTCCTAACTCGAGATGGAACATGACTATCCCAAATCCTTCTACACCACACTTGGCATGAGTGCCAATCTCCACATGTAAACCTGAGTCTTTCTCTGACCAAATGGTGAAAAACTCATGTGTCCCCATAATTTTGTTTAAAATCTAACTCCAACACCTAGGTACTTTATTATCTAGTAATTTCCTTACTACAATCAGATTAGCAGATCACAAAACAATAATACATTGCTAAAATATTCAACTCAATATCATGCAGTGGAAGCATAAACAAGGAAACCAAATCAAGCACACATGAACACCATAATTTTTGGGTAAATACCCTGAAGGCAAAACTGATGCTAAGAATGATTTTATTATGCTAAAATTAGGGCTCCCGTAACATGGATAATGAACCACTGAGAGAAATACATCTGCAGACAAACCTTGCAAGGTCTGACCTGCTGTACAACGAATTCTGGCACACTTTTGTAGGCATCCACGACTGTCTCTTTAGTGACCCACGAATATCCATGACTTGCCCCACTGTGACTCGCAGATGTCCACAACTATCTCCACTATGACTCATGGATTTATACAAAAATTCCATATGGAAAACTCTGTATGATCTGAATTTTCCCGTGGCTTTCTTCTGTTGAAACCCACCTGCGTATGCCTCATTTTTCTTTTTTCCTTGACCTGTATGATCTCTATATGAAGGTCCTTATTCACCTATCTAAGATCTTGAACCACAATCGTTTGTGATCCAATACTCTATGTCGACTCTCTCAGCATAATTCCCTTCAAGTGTAATCCTTGGTCCTCTTGAATCACCATCCTTCAAGATCCAAGCACTCGAGCAGAGGTCCTTCTCTACTCGTAAGTGTGAACTTGGTGACTCCACACTAGCAAATATCCTCCTTTGCTATCTCTGTGTGAATTGTTTCTTCCTCCTTCTCCTAGCCTTGATTTTATAATCACAAGTTACAATCTATTTCTAATCTCAAAAGTGATCTATGGTTGAGATTACTTCTCACACTCGCTTTTAGATTTAGATTACATGCTGCATGCTAAGTACTATTAGCATGTTTCATAAATAACTCAATTAACTAATTACACAATTAATTAATAAAATCAATTTACTTTAATAATTCCTTTAATTAAAGTAACATCAAGAGAAGAAATCTTTGAATTATTTCCATATGTCTAGAAACATAAACTTGTGTGTAAATACATGTCTAATGCTACAACTAAAATCAACAATCCCTCTTAGAAAGGAAGGTATTTTGCACCACTCCAATTCCTTCTATGAACAACGCAAATTGCTCCCTTCTCAATCATGTCCCAAATGAAGTGATATATGATCTCAATATGCTTGGACCTAACATGGAATACTCGATTCTAAGATATTTTGATACAACTCTAATTATCACAGTATATCATTGTAGAATCAAACTCCTAATCCAATAAACCTGTAAGCAATTTGTGAAGTCAAATGGCTTCACAACTACCCATACTCACTGCCATATACTCTGCCTCTACTGAACTGAGTGCTATAGAAGTATGCTTCTTGTTGAACCAAGTAATCAATGTTTATCCCAAGCTGAAGCAGATCCCTGAGGCTCTATTTCTTTCTATTGCACTACCTTCCCAATCTAAGTCCTTATATCCTTGCAATTCCACTACCACTCTCCTAAGATATCTCAATCCATAATCCACTGTACCTCTCAAGTACCTGAGCACATGTTTCTATGTGATCCAATGCATATTCCTTGGTTCCACCATGAACTGAATCAAGGTGTTCATAGCAAAACAAACATCTGGCATGGTGTTGACCAAATACATCAAGGACCCTATCAACTACTTACATATCCTAGGATCCACCAATTATGAATCTGAAGTTTCAATCTTCTTCATATTGGTAACCATAGGCATAGCCATCTGTTTACATTCCTCCATATTGAATCTCCTCAATATATCTATTGCATACTTCCCTTTTCCAAGGAAGATCTCTCCTGATACTTTCCTTACCTCTAATCCCAAGAAATAATGCATTAATCCAATGTCCTTCATCTCAAAATCACTAGCTAAATCCATTATGCACCTTGCAATAAGATCCTTTGTACCTGTGATAAATAAATTGTCAATGTACAAGACAAAGATGAGAGGATCCTCTCCAACAAGTATGAAATGCAAGGTAGGATACGCCCCACTCTTGGTAAATCCCATACTCTGTAAGTATCTGTCAATCCTAGAATACCACACCATGGGTTCCTGTTTGATTCCGTACAAGTATTTCTAAAGAATACACACATGATAATCCCTTCCATGTACCTCAAATCCTCGACATTTATTTATCTATACTTCCTTCTCAATGATCCCCTTGAGGAAAAAACATTTCACATCCATCTGATATATCCTCCACCTCATAATTGGAGAAATAGAAATAATGTCTTGAATATAAGTGTACTTCGAAATTGGAGAAAATGTCTCCTCTTAGTCCAATACCTATTTCTGGGAGCACCCTCTTGCCACAAACCTCGCCTTGAAATTTTCTATGCTACCATATACAACATGCTTGATCTTATAGATCCATATAGAACTAGCAACTGAATTCCCCTTTGGTCTCAACACTATGTCCCAAACATCATTCCTCATAATAGAGGTGTACTCATATACCATGGTATCACACCATACCTTCTAATATGATTCTTCCTAAAAAATTGAAGGCTTAGCATCAATTATTCTACTCATAAGTGCTATATAATTCATAAACTTCTTTGGAGGCATTATCCCTTTGAACACACTCCTTAGAATCTGACTAAAATCCCTCAATGTTAGCAATAGCCACCTAGGTCTCTTGACAAGACTGGAAGGGGATAACACCTCCTCCCCACCTAAAGTTTGAACTACTGAATACTCCTCATCCTTCAAATCTTGTTGATCCTCATCGTCTGTCACTATTGGTGACTCTTGAGTACTCTTAGATGTCAAGTTCTCCTTGAAATTAACATATTTTCTCACAACCATCATCCCTTGCACTAGAATGAATATCCTGTAAGAATTTGAGGTCTCAATGTACCCCACAAATATACCCTTCTCTCTTGAAGGGTCCATCTTCATCTTCTCCCTAGGAACATGGATGTATACTATAAAACCAAATATCCTCAAATCACTAATCTCTAGCTTCACTCCTAAGAATGATTCCTCTAGAGTCTTGTCTCCCAATATCCTGTGAGGACTCATGTTTTTCATATACTTTGTCATGTTACATTCCTATTCCCACAGGAACATAGGAAACTCCTAGTCATGTATTATAGACATAGAAAATTGATGATGGACCAATTCTTTCTCTCTGCAACCCCATTTTGTTGAGGGTTCTATGAGACTATCAGCTCCCTCCTTATCCCTCCATCCTTGTAGAAATCCATGAAGTCATTGGAAGTGTAGTTTTCCCCATTATCTGACCTCAATACCTTGATATTATTACCTATATGGTTCTCTACTAGAGCCTTGAAATCTCATAATTGACTGAAGACCTCATCCTTGGTTTTCATAAATAAGATCCAAGTTTTCCTGTAGAAATCATTCATAAATTTCACTTAGTATGAATATCCTTGTAATTATGTTACAAACATCGACCAACTCACATATGAATGAATGAGATCCAAGATCCCCTTGGACCTAATATCGCTACTAGGAAAAGAATCCTTGGAATTCTTTCCAAGTTCACATTGTTTACACACTCCCTGATGCTCAATCCTAAAATATAGAAGACCTGTAACATTCCTCCTCGGAATCAACAATACCCTATATTGTAGGTGTCCCAACCTCCTGTTCCACCACCTGCATAGGTTGTCATTATCATGTACAAAGGCCTAAATAGGATTACCCTGTAACTTGTATAAAGTTCCTTATTTAACCCCAACAACCACTTCACTATCTAAGTTATCTTTTTCTGGATGTATAAGTACCTTCCCTCTCTGAAAAAGTAATGGAAAAACCCCTATCCTCCATATATGAGACTGAAAGAAAATTCTTCTTCAAACCTGGTATGTAAAGAACATCATGAGCATCTAACATTCCTTCTGACTCAAGATGGAATGTAAATGTTCCCTCTCCCTTCTTGTCAGAACTCCTTCCTTTTCCTTTCCTTGTCTTACTGTAAAGGGCCAACTTCTCTTTACTAACTCTTTGCTTGCTACTCTTAGAATCATCATGAGTCTCTTCTTGAATCTAATCATCCCAAAGTGTCTTCCAATATCGAATATTTTCCCAAGAACAAACCCCCTTGACAAATGGTTCCCAAGACATGGGAAGACCATTCAATGTCACATTCACGAGCCATAAGTCCTCCATTTTCTCCCCTATGGTTGCAATATGATCACACACCTATGTGCTCCTTAAGATCATGATATAGTTGGTAACACTATCAGATATAGACATCTGCACCAATCTGTGTTTATTCCTTAAGATCATCTTACTATTCATGTTCCTTCTCTGGAATAAACTTACCAAGGAATCAAACATATATTTTTCCATATTCTTATCCTTTAGGTGAGGGATTATATTATCCTTCACTAATGTAGGAGGACCCTCTATGATTTTATATCCTTCTCGTTGTGAGCATCAAAAGCTGCCAAATTTTTTGGTGCAGTAACTAATGTATCCACTAACTCCTAAACCTCATACTCTTTCAATGAGAAATTTACCCTTGCTTTACAATATAGGAAGTTGGATGCTCCATCCAATATGTCTTCAAATATTGATGTTTTTTTTTCCATCCCTAAGACCAGAAAAACTACCCTAGAAAAATACTGCTATTGAAAATTTCCCTTGTACTAACTTGTATGACTTGTATGCGAATGTCACCACTGCAACCCATGTATGTATGCAACTATCACTACTACAACACGCATATGTACATGAATGTTGCTACTAAAAGATGCATATACATATTTTTTCTTAAAAACATCCATGTATGTACCTGACTGTGACTTCTGTGAGCCACATACACACCTGTGCACCTACAAAAACTTAATTTTTCCTCAGTATGACAGTTTCCTTCAAATATTTCATTTAATTTCCACCTGCTGGTAATGTATCGACTATGGATTTGGATTTTATCTAGATTATTTTTGGAATGAAATGAAAGAAGAGATATTACAGTGAAATACACATAAATATTGTTAGAAATGGAGAGATACAACAATACATTATTTCTATTAATGAAATAAATGTATAGACACTGTAAAAATACAGAGTGCAGGACTCGCTAGAATGGTGTCAGATTTATCTCTAAGAAGAGATGTGACGACTACGCTCATTCACAAGAATATGATTACAATGAGGATTTGAAGGTGTTTTTATGATAAACATGAATTCCAAAACCCTAGACATCCAAAAACCTAACCCTAGGAGAAAAAGCACCAAAATTCATGTGGGCCTTGTTGGGGTAAGTTACTACATTAACTTTCCAGGGTTGTAACTTTTGCATACGATATTCGTTTTAGGCATGTGATAGCCTGTTGGAAAGGTATTTTCGATAGCTATGCATTATGCCATCAAAATCTAACTATGTCTATAGCTTGACTATGGAAAGCCAAGAAAACACTATTTAGAGCCCCAAAGCGACCTTGGAAGTACAACATGATGTATTGACATGAAAACTTCCAAAATAAGCCATTTGGAATAGGTGGGCGGCCACCAATATCCACTTGTATGTTGTGTAGGTATTCAAGATAGCCCCGTAAGTGAAAAACCCACAATTACAAAGAATTTTCCCCATTACAGAGAAACAAGTTGAACTAAAAACTATCTAGATGAGCCAGTTGGAATTTGGAACAGGTGGGTGGCCACCAATATCCACCTGGATCAATCCTCCCCCCTTAGGAAGCAATTGTATCCATTGCATTGAGTGCTCGGGGAAGAGGGGAAATCATTTTCTAAATATGAATCTTGGTGATATGTGTTCCTTGTTGGAGAAATTGCATTGCTTGGTCTGTGGAAGGTTGTCACAAAATTGTTAGTGGTGGGGTTGAATTTGTTCCACCAACCTATTTTCTCTAGGCTTGAAGGGGCATTGAGTAGGAACCATCATAGGTGAAGAAACAATATATGCAATCTACTTCTATTGGACAGAATGTGTTGATGATGTAGTGGTTGCAGTGGCCTCCTGTGTATCCTTTGAACAGATTGTGAAGAGGATAAATTTTGCAGTATGAGAGGTTACCTTACGACCCTGTTTTGGTAGAATAATAGTTATAACTACCTTTGGTATCCTGTAGAGTTGACCCCTAGAGTAATAATGGCACTGCAGGGTAGAGATTCATAAACAACATTACGTTTCCACATATATGGTTGGCCCAAAACAACATCAAGATGGGAAACATCCCACACTACCTCATCCTTGAAGGGATGGATGCCATAAGACAGGTGACACTGCTAGCTGACATGAAGATCTCATCCCTGGTGAATCCACCTGATGTTGTATGGTTTCAGGTGTGGTTTTTCCGACAAACTTGACTGTTTGAT
Source organism: Picea abies (assembly GCA_900067695.1). Taxonomy (NCBI): domain Eukaryota; kingdom Viridiplantae; phylum Streptophyta; class Pinopsida; order Pinales; family Pinaceae; genus Picea; species Picea abies. The sequence goes on from CBVK0104036748.1 coordinate 8,151, forward strand.
GACCTCATTTGAGATGAGGTTCTTTTATATGCGGATATCAACAATGAAATGAAATGAGGTCCCCTTCACCCACATGTGTGAATGTAAGATGTGCTCCCCTTCTTCAAGATCTACTGGTTCTTCTGGTTGAATTGTTGCGGTCACGACAATAGAAGTGGGGTCTACGTCGATGATCTATCTGTTTTCAATATTTTTTGGATTAGATTCCAAATCAGGGTTTATCTCCTTGTCTTTGACCTCAACCACCAATGATTGTTTTGAGAGACATTCATTGGTGTTGTTCCATGGGATTTTTTGGAAGTCATACCACTTCCTAGTGTCATTCTTGGTCTTTATGTTACCATTATTTTCCTGTGTCTTGGACTAGCTGTTGGGAGGCTATTGGTTAGGGTCCTCTTTACCATGCTTTGGTTTTTTTGTATTTGCAGACCCAAACTCCCATTTTTTCTGGTGCCTAAATTTCTTCTTGATTTTGACAACATATCGATAGGAAGCTCCCAATGATGAGATGTTCAATTGGCGACCGTGTTTTAAATTCCGCAAGAATATTAGTAGAAGCGATTATGTAGTTAACAGTGCCATATAATTGTTAGATCAGGAGAATCCAGGAAATACATAATTTTTATTGAAATTTATACATAAAGTATGATGATCCTCCAAAATAAAATGTATGGGAAGCCCCCCAAACTCTTGTTTTAAACTTTTGTCTACACTGCTTCCTAAAAAACACAATGCTTGCATAAATTCAAATTCCATAATTTTAAATATGGAAGTAACTTACAGTTTATCAATACCTTTATCCCTTTCTCACTCATGTGGTGATCCAGATTATTTTCGGAATGAAATGAAAGAAATGATATTACAATGAAATACACATAAAAATTGATAGAAACATAGAAATACAACAATACATAATTTCTATTAATGAAAGAAATGTACAGAGACTGTAAAAATATAGAGTGGAAGACTTGATAGGATGGTGGAAGCTTTATCTCTAAGAAGATATGTGATAGCTACGGTCATTTGCAAGTGCATGATTAAAATGAGGCTCCGAAGGCCTTTTTATGATAAACATGGATGCGAAAAACCTATGCATCCAAAATCCTAACCCTAGGAGATGAAGCACCAAAAGTCATGTGGGCCCCATTGGGGTAATTTAGTACATTAACTTCCTGGGGTTGTAACATTTGCATACGATCTTCGTTTTAGGCATGTGATAGCATGTTGGAAAGGTATTTTTGAGAAATGTGCATTATGTGATCAAACTCCTCCTTCATCTATAGTTTGACTATGACAATACAAGAAAACATTGTTTAGAGCCTCAAAACAGCCCTAGATGTATAGGAAGATGTATTGACATGAAAATTTCCAAAATAAGCCAGTTGGAATAGATAGGAGGCCACCAATATCCACATCAATGATGTGTATGGATTTAGAAAATCCCTGTAAGTGAAGAACCCACAATTACAGAGAAATTTCCCCATTACAGAGAAACATGCTGAAATGAAAACTATCCAGATGAGCCAATTGGAACTTGGAACGGGTGGGTGGCCACCAATATCCACCTAGATTAGGATTCCCTTCAAAGAACCTTCTCTAATACCATGTTGAAATATCTCCTAATCAAAATATGACTATAAATTTTAAATAAATCACTTTTTAAATTAAATCACTTATTAAATTAAATCACAGTTGATTAATCAACTAGACATGCAGCGGAAGGATAAACAAGGAAACCAAAATCAAGAAAACATTAATACAAATAATTTTTGGGTATAAAACCCTAGAAAAACCATGGAGGGGAAACCAGTGTTGAGGATTATTTTATTATGATAAAATCAAGGCTCTTTTAATAGGGATAATGTCCCACTGAGAGAAATACAACTACAGACAAACCTGGCAAAGCTTGACCCGTTGTACAAACCTAAACTACATTCTTTAGAAAGTGTACACTACTTTGCTTCAACAATCCCACATATGTAAGCAATTGTTTCTACTAAGACCCGCGTACACATATGGAAATATTGTATGAAAACTTTTTGCAATGTGACACTTTCCCATGGATTTTTCTAATTGAAAATAGCCTACACTACCTTTGTTCTCTCTTTATCTTTGACCTGATCTCTAAATGAAAGTATTTCTACACCTATCCAAGATATTGAATCATAGTCCTTCGACATCCAATACTCTTGAAAGAAAATCCTCTACTCTTAAGAATCTCAAATATGAAGTGTCTTCCTCCTTTAGCCTAGACTTGCTTTTATAATCATGAGTTACAATCTATTTCTAATTTCACTTGAGATTTACATTGTGTGAGAAAATTGTATGCTAATTTATTTTATCACTTTCCTCAAATAACTCAATTAACTAATTACATAATTAATTAATAGAAGCAATTTACTTTAATAATTCCTTTAATTAAAGTAAATTCAAGAGTAGAGAGCTTTGGACAATTTCCACTCCTCTAGAAACATAGACCCATGCGGAAATACATGTTTGATGCTACCACAGACGTCAACAGAAGAGGGCGGAGATAAAGAGGGATTGGGTGTGAGGGATAGCAAGGAAATGTCTAGGTCTAGGTATTTCCATGCCTTGTGATGTCTAGGTCTTGCCATGTATAGGTATTAACATGTATAGAAGTGTGAGAGGGAGAGAATGAGGGGGGGTAGAGAAAGAGAGAGTGAGAGGAAGGCGTGGATAGGGAGGGAAGGGATATAGAGAGAGGTAAAGAGAGAAATGGGGGAGTGTGGGGGAGAGAGAGGTAGGGGGATTCAAGGTGAGGGGGAGAAAGGAGTAGATGTAGGGGAGAGAGAGAGAGGGGAATACAAATTAGGAAATAAGAAATAGAAGTGTGTGTGTGTGTGTGTTCCTAGAGAGAATGCATGTTCATAGAGTTCATGTGTGTTCCCAGGAACGTGTGCACATTCCTAGAGTGTGTGCATGTTCTTTAGAATTCAAAATTTTTTGGGTAGGAATGACAACTTTAGTGTATGTGTATGCTGACTTGGTTTCCCCATATTTTGGTTTGGGATGAAAAACCTAGTGGTTCGGTCTACAAATAGATAAAAAAAACTCCATTATTTTTAATACCTCTCTATATCTCTATTTTTGATGTTATTTTTTGACAGGCTACAAAAGTTAGTTGTTGATGAAATTACAGACATAGATAGAGTCGACTATGCAAATTCCAAATATATAGTTTTTTTTAAATAATATTCTTTACTATTTTTAATCTATTTTTTCTTCGCATATATCAAAATCCTAGAATACATAACTCTTTTATTTCTTCTATAACTTTTTTTCGGTTTAACCATTTCTAAACTGATTTATACGTTGCACTAGAAGAGACTGATATCTACGATATAAAAATGTAACACCCTTGTTTTCCCTAGCTCGTAAATATAATTATGTTTTAATAAAATACTATGGATGGATCTGTTGTGTGTGGATTTTGGAAAATGTTTAACCTTTGTTAAAAAGGTAATGTAAATGTTTCTTCTTTTAAATAAAAATGGAAATTGTTGAACAATTGTTGAAGGTGTTTCCAATTCATATTATGATTCATGAGAAGGGATGGTAAGGGAAACCCGTAATGGTTGAGATGACCCCTGTCATACCAGTACTCTGCTATATTTAACATGCCCAGAACCAAAACAATCCTTTGTCCTAGAGAATTTAATTACTAGTCAAGATGGTAGTTGGGAAGTCTTCCTCAAGAATTGATGAGGATATTGGAAGAGTACCCCATATGGAAACTTCCTGATCTGACCCATGAAATATTGTTATATAAGGAAATAAAAAACAGGAAAATCATGGACAGGAGGCAGAGGAGACACATGAATGCATCTAGGGACCATTTTTGAAGAAGAAGAGTGTGTACAACTCTTTGGTTCTGAAGAGAACTTAGAGAATAAATTGTTCTAGGTATAGGAACTATTGGGATATGTCTTCTAATCAAGCTGATAAAAGGGGTTGTTGAGAATTGTATTGATTGAGTGAGCAATCATAGCGGGCCCCCTTGCTTGGTGGATAGAAGACTGGACTATCTGGTTCCTGTGGGAGAAGGAGAGTAACCTTCATCACTTATTGTTTTCTATGAAAAATAATAACTCTCTCTCATGGAATCATATTCTATCTAGAGGGTGGCCAACTTTGCAATACACCAAGAGTAGTTGTGCCTATGGATGGGTGGGAAGTGGCACACCCTTCAACAGTTTCCAGTGATTTATAAGTTTCAAGTAAGTTTTTTTTGTGTCTTGTATTGCCATGGCAAGTTTATTACATACAATGGATTTCATGTGCTAGATAATTATAGAATTTATTTTCCTATTCAAATGATGGAATACATGATTGTCTAGTTTGCTAGGAAATCTGAAATAAAGTTTATAAAAAAAATTGTTGTTGGTACTCTACTTGTCTATGTTTGGAAAAAAGGAAGTTGCTAATAATGGGTTGTAACTAAAATTATGAATAGAGTGTTGGTTGATCACTTGCAGTAATTTATATGAACAGATCCCCAAGTATTAGTAAGGTCAAGCCATTGAAATCCTCATAGAGCAACTTGGTGATTAGGAAAATGTAATTTCTATTAGAAAACTTGAAGTCCAGACATGTGGCTTTGGCCTCTCTGTTAGTTTGGAAAATATACTAGACTTAGAACTTGAAGGAAGTTAAGATACCTATATGACATTAAGACAATAATCCAAATGTTAATGGAAAAATATTTAAAATAATAATAATAAAGGAATGAGAAATGAGAATTTAGGTTCTTAATTTGAAATAAAATGAAATTTAGAATTTAATGCATTGTGATTAATTAAGATTCATTAGAATTTGATAAGCAAGGAAATTTTACACACTAAATTTGATGTTCAAAGGGGAAATATTTGTGAATAATTAAAACTCGGAAATAGCAAATAGATGCATGTAAATAGGAGATTTGTAATTTCTGGTAAAAACATAGTTTTACCATGGAGGATTTTATTTCCAAAGAAACATAGTATCCTCGAACGGATTTTTAAAAATAATTTGAATAAATTTATATATGTAAATGTGTAATTCTATGTTTTCTAGACAAAATTGAATTAATGGTAAAATATGGTAACTACTAGTGAATCCCCAAATTTACCATTTAAATGTTATAATATTTGAATAATAAGGATGGAAATTATTATACTACAACTAGAAATTTCTTAATGGTGCTTGAGTAATGGAAAACTCGAAGTCTTTTCCTTCTATGAAAAAGTTTAGACTATGCTAAGATTTTCCTAGTTTTAGATTTCACGCTTTACACAAGCCATTGGGTGCTCCTGAAGGAGTTATTATTAAGGTATTTTTAATCATCAACAAATTAAATTCATAGAATTATGTATTTCCTCTTATTTTCCTCAACATAAATAATTATAAATATTATTATCAAAATACCTCCCATCGGAGTATACCATTGGTGTAAATGGAAGGGACTGTTTGGATGAAGAGCGAAGCTATCAGAGCAATGGGATGAGTGTTGTAAGAATTAAAAGAATTAAATATTAAATCAAATCATCTTCTGAGTTTATCATTGGAGTAAATGGAAGGGGTTGTTTGAATTAAGAGTGAAGCTATCAGAGCGATGGAATGAGTGTTGTAAGAATTATAAAAATTAAAAATTAAATCAAATCCTTTTCAAAGTTGACCATCAGATTTCACCAATGGATTAAATGGAAGGGAGTGTTTGAATGAAGAGTGAAGTTTTTGGAGTGATGGCATGAGTGTTGTAAGAATTATATAAAAAAATATATATATTAAATCAAATCCTTTTTGGAGTTGACCATAAAAGTTGACTATCAGAGTAAATGGAAGGGAGTGTTTGAATGAAGATCGAATCTCTCAGAGCGATGGCGTGAGTGTTAAAAAGGTCCCACATATATTTTTTATAATATTAATTTTTTCTCTTTTGTAATTGGCCATCGGAGTAACCCAAGAGGAGTGAACATTCAGAGTATGATATCTAGAATATTAAAAGGTTATAAAACATATAATATTGCATGTGAAGGAGGTATGAAGTACCTGAGATAATATATAATATTAAATACATATTTTAATTCCTCTCTCTCTCTCTCTCTCTCTCTCTCTCTCTCTCTCTCTCTCTATATATATATATATATATATATATATA
>CBVK0104036778.1:0-19398 GCA_900067695.1 Picea abies
GACAACTTCTGGTATAGCTCTGTGATGATCTCGAGGTTAAAAGGTGAGGCAGAGTCAGATTGGGATATTTGCATCATTTGGTCGATGGTTTCTGGCTTGATGAGGAAAAGAATTTCCCTGGATGAGGACATAATGGCTCTTTGCTCGGGGATATAGTGGGCTTGGCACTTGAGGGTGAATTCTGGAAAGTGGTCAATCTGGGGCAAGAGATACAAGGGTAAGTTGGACTCCCAGAGTCTAATTTCATCACTCTGATCCAGGAAGACTTATTTAAGCCATGACTGTAGGTCTGCGAAGTCAAAATCACACTTTGTGTCTGCGATTAAGTAGTCTTTGTCAACCAGAGGAATCCTGTTGAGGTCGACAGGAGGCGGGAGAAACAGATTCTCCTCACCTTCTGTTCGTTTTGACTTTGGTGCCATTACTGTAACAATACCTACAAATAAAAAAACATTAGCGGGGATGACTGTAGATGGGGGCGACTGATTGTAACTGAGAAGAAAACGGGGTAATTTTCTGGTGCGATGAGTGGGTAAATGGTGAAAGAATGAAGTGGTAAGGGTAGTTTTAAGTAAATGGGTATCCATTGGGCGTGAGAGATAGGTCAACTGGTTAACAGATAAGTTATCTAGTAATAAATGGCCAATGGGTCATTTAGAACGTGAGATGGCAGGTGACAACGACTGAGGGATACAAAAGAGTGATGTGGTGGTTATTGATTGGGGGAAAAAACCATGGTGAAAGGACTTGCCATGAGTGAATGAGGGAGAAGGACTGACGGAGTTATGGGGTGTGACTCTTATGGAAAGGTGGATGATGACGTCACGAGGTGACGAGGTATGTCAGACAGTAAGAGGCAGTGGGATTCAGGACCAGTAGATTCATGCCACATATAGATAGGGGGCTCATTAGAGTAAACTTCCATTCTGAACCCCCCCACCGTTAAATACCTTGAGCCATCGATTTGCGTGCTTTCCTTTCAACCACAGATCTGTGTGTGATCCTTAAGACACATTCTGGACCCCCCCATCCATTAAAGGAAGAACAGATGGGGGGGTCCGAAATCCAATATAGACAGTAGATCTAAGCGCCAAAACTTGGGCCATCCAGATGCGCGCATACCTTATCTCCGATTCTGGACCCCCCCCCACCGTTATAGGAAGAGGGGGGGGGGGGAGGGTCCGGAAAGACTTGTCCACCATAGATCTGGGAGCGATCATCTGAGCCGTTGATACATGAGCGGTGCATAAATGAGAGCACAAAAGCATATAATCCCAGGGAAACTTAGGATAAGTGCATATCATGGGTTTTTCCCAATCTTTCACATGTTTATATCACCAAGGGGTTAGACAACCAACTTTTTAAGCATCCAAGACATGGTCCAACATTGATCATCGAGCTGGTTTTATTGAAATAAAGAAAACTACCCTATGTTCTAACCTAACTTCCTATGACAATTAGCCTAGATTAAACTGTTGGGCTAAGAACTTACTCTACCCTGGGGCTATCTAACCAAGATTAGGCAGTCTAGCCATATTTATTCACTAACTAACCTAGATCACTTGGCTAAGATTAAGCAGTTTAGCCAAGATTGTTCACTAATTCCTATCAACATCAATTTAAAAGAACTTGGCCATGCTTGAAAGGTATGGACCAAGTCACTGTTATTTCATGGGGCTCTATTGAAATTCTTTTATGCCCTCTTTTATTCTTTTTTTTTTTTTTACTTTTTTCTTTTTCTTTTTTCTTTCAAATTATTTGCAGAATGAAAAATAATTTGATAAACAAAAAACACTAAAGAGATAACATTTCAGTCACCAGTTGATCCTATAAATTATAGGGTGATAATAGGAACTAGAGTTGAGATTCTTCCTATGGGACCTCGCGATCCAACCATGTCACGGTGGACTGAGGTGATGAGGTGGTAGGGGGGAGGTAGGGTTCCAACACCCTACAATGAGGAATTCTTCTATTGGTAGCAGTGACAAGTCATTGATATAGATGACTATCCCTATGAGGGGATCGATTTATGAGGAGATCCAGACATGCCACTTCCACCAGGGTCCGCCTACGGTGACATAGGTATGTCAATTTTTTTTTACATATTTCATTTTTTTGTATTTTTGTATAATTAGGACAAAAATATTTTTGGATGGTGCTTAAGTATTGACTATACATTTGTGTGCCGCAGACGTGGGTCCACGATGGCCATTGGGTTTCCCTCAACATTGATGAAGGAACCAGGGAGATGAGGCAACAGGAGGAGAAGCCGAGGGGGTCCTACAAAACGTGCAGGGCAACTTGTCGTGTTTGACTCATAGGATACCCATGGTTCAGGTAGAGGACCTTCCTAAAGCCATGCAGTGACAAGTAGTTGGTGTACCCAGGGCATGGGTACGACTCTTTCGGCATCTTGCAAACACCATGATTTTCTACCATGACACACATTCGACACCACAGGCGTAATTGTCATGGGATATCGTAATACTGGCTATATATGTGTATTGAGGGTGTTATCCCCATTTTGTACTATAAACACCTTATTTTTTGAAATATATAAAAAAGAATATTTGACTTTACTTATATTTTACAATGTGCACATTGATTAGATGGTTTTATTTGATTTTAATTATGTGACAAATGCCAATCTAAAATGAAGTTAGAATAAGCATAAAATACATGATTAGAACTCCATAGGAATCTAGATATTATTTTTGGGATTAACTGCGTAGTGTAAGTCATTAATCTATGACCCATATCCATGAGTATTAGTCACAACTGACCAATAATTCTCATGATTGTAATAGTCCATAGGAATCATCGGTGTAAAGTAGGATTAGGCACACGGTAACAACTGTTCAACTGATGTACTACCAACTTGGAATTCAGGTGAACTTATAATGAACAAATTCCATGTGAGATAGCATCGCACAAAAGTTCTATGATGAAGCTATATTCGGCCACATTATTCATGGATGGCCCTAGGCATATGCCTCGTGAAGACACCAGTAGACCCTCGGGTGAGTAAACCACCCAAGCGACGGAAGCCAAGTTCTGTGTGTGATGATTGGCCTCGTTTGCAAATCCTAAGTAGACCGACAACTCCGTTGACATCTGTAAACCAAGTGAAAACTCGATAAGTAACCCAAAGATGAAAAAGAAAAGAGATATATACATTAAATTACATTAGTATACAGAGAGTTCTGCTTGATCGTGGGGTTCAAGCATAGTATCTTTTCAAGTAGAGACCATTTCTGGGCTTGACCAACTTATTCCCTTCATAAGCTTCTAACTCATAGGATTGTTTTTTTAGAACACATTGCATGATGTAAGGACCGTGCCACATGGGTTAAACTTTCCTTCCCCCAGTGGTTCTTTGTCTTGATCGTATAAGAGGACCAAGTCACCCTTAACATACAACCAAGGACAGACAAACTTATCGTACTGGACCTTGAAACATCTTTTGTTCACCTCAATATCCATAGAGGTGTCTTGACGCTGCTCATTGAGACTCTCTAGGTGTACAAGGCATCACTCGAGATTAAAAGTGTCAGGTAGGAGCGCGATTGCCAACTTAAGAGAAGGGATTTCACATTAAATAGGTAAAATCAACTCCACACCATGTACTAACTAGAAAGGGGAAAATTTGGTGGCAGTCTTGACTGAGGTTCGGTATGCCCAGAGTGCAGGATATAACATGATGTGCCAATAGAACTTACTCTAACTGAATTTTTTTTGCAAAATGGTCTTGAGAGAATTGTTGCAACCTCTACTTGTCCATTTTCTTGGGGGTAATACAAAGAAGAATGACCATGTCTGAACCCCAACTTAGCTGCTAGTTCTTCCATCATTTCATTTTGAAAGTGATTGCCATGATTAGTGAAAATCTCACTTGGGATACCAAACCAGGGGATAATTTGATTGAATACGAAGAAGGATACAGTATTCCCATTGGATTTAACTATAGGCATGGCCTCGACCCACTTAGTAAATTAGTCGACGAGCCAAATAACCAACTTGCAAATTTTTTTGGGCTATCGTAAGACCAAATAGATGACCACCACAAGCTCCACTGTGGAAATCGTTTAGAACAGACTCAGCTTCTCCATGAGTTAAACAATGATGCAAGATATCATCTATTCCTCGGTGATACAAAGTGTCACCGACGATAGTATATTCCTTAGCTTGGTACCTTATACTCTGTTGGTTATCTTGTGAGAGATGCCAAGGGAACTTCAAGGTCTGAAGATAGAGCACGATGTCTCCATACCAGGGGTTAGACGACGAGACAAGAAAAATGTGTTTGTCTGCAAATGAATCAACATGGATAATGTCCTCATCTAATTGTGGAAAATCATATATCAACTCCGCAAAGAATAGATATTTCTTGGATTTCGCAAAAGCGAAATCGAGATCGAACTCTTGTAAAATGACAATCCATTTATTATATTTCCCCCCTAAGATACGTCAGGTAAGGAAGTATTGTAATGGATTGACATCAACAACTACTGTATCCTTGCAAAGTAATATATAATGATGCAAATAATGGATTGCATGAACAACAGCCAAAGCTATATTTTCAACGTGAGTGTAATTAAGTTCAGGACCGAGTAAATTTTGACTAAGATAGTAGATGACATGCTAATGGAGCTCATCATCCTCCTGAACTAGAACCATACCAATCGTATCCTCAGATGCAATGATATAAAGCAAGTAATCTCTATTGTAGTCAGGAGGCTTCAACAAAGGCGCCAACACCAAATCTTTTTTCAAAGCATCGAAGGAATCCTCGGCTCGCTCATCCTAGATAAAAGGGGTGTCCTTCTTCAAAAGACACATGAAACCTTTAGTGATAGTGGCATAGTTCACTATAAACCTATGAAGAAAGTTAGCTTTCCCCTGTATACCCTAAAGTTGTATAATCATGCATGGGGGAGGAAACCGAAGTATTGCCTCAACCTTAAGTGGATCTACCATGATCCTAGTCTCATAAACTAGAAAACCTAAAAGATGACCAGACTTAACCCAAAAGATGCTCTTGTGAGGGTTCAACCAGATTCTATAGTAATGACATCTTTCAAAGACAATACAAAGGTGAGTAACATGATCCCCTCTCTTGTGAGAGTGAGCAACAAGATCACCAAGGTAAGCTTCAACTATGTGATTTAGATCTTGAAAAGAGAAAGTCATGGCACGTTGAAAGGTTGCTTCGACATTTTTAAGGCCAAAAGGCATATTTTGGTATGAAAAATTACCCCAAGGACAAATAAATGTCATATTTTGTTGATCCTCGAGTTTGATTTGAATTTGATTATATCCTGAAAATCCGTTCATAAAAGAAAATACTTCTCTTTCCGTGCACTCGTCGAGAATCTGATTGATGAAAAGTGTGGGGAAGTTGTCTTTCGGACAAGCCTTGTTCAGGTAATGGAAATCCATACATACATGGATGATTCCTTTCTTATTATCTACAGGAACAGGGTTGGATACCCATTTGGTTAAAGGAACTGGGTAGATGAAGCCAACATTAAGTAACTTCTCCACCTCTACCTTAATGGCAGGGGCCTTTTGAAAGTTGACATCTCTAAGATGTTTCCGAACAAGTGTAGCATCCAAATAAGTTCTAATATCATGTTTGAAAATACGAGGGTTGATCCCTAGCATCTCTTCATAGGAACAAGAAAATACCTCTAAGAATTCCTTGAAGAGCTTGACGTAGATCAAGATTTCTTTTGGCAGACAATCCGCACCGATATTTACGTTTTAAAAATTACGAGGGGTATGCTAGATATCGATCATGATGGTAGAAGAAATTATCGCCATATTTCCTTCGGCATAAATTCCATGCGTATCAAGCAGAACTACGACGTGACAGACTATCTCACTCAAAGTAGATCGAAAGTCATCTTGTTCGATTCTTTCAAGATCTGGGAGAAAATAAGAGCGGTGATGCATCTCATCCCAAGGTTTTTTGGAACCATTCATGGCTTCAATGATGGATTCGTCAGAAGGCAAAGTACCATCAAGGAAATCATGTGAACAGGTCAACAAAGTGGCCCACATAGCCCTAGACATGAGATCCTCCTCATCCGTCGGTGAGGGAACAGGATTGGGATCGACGGAAGAGTTGAGAACAACTTGATATGCAATCTCTACTACTGATAGTGGCATGGCCATTCCAGCATGCGACTGACCTTCAAAAGACGGAGTTGGGGAAGGTAAGGTCCATAGATTACTAAAATAATAAGTGTGGAAAGGAATGGACCTTCCTGTCGAGATGGGCCTACTGGACATGGAATAAGCATGATGGATCGGTGCTGAAAAGTCAAAATTACCCATAAGGGAAGAATACATTTCAACACCAATATTCTCAGTTGCTGGCTGAGAATTGTTGATCATAGGGATTGATGGTCCAAGAGATGCATTATGACTAGAGTACGCAAAAGATCACTGATCGATTGTCACAATATTCCCTTCATGAGGAAAACAAAGAGTACGGAAGATAGACGACATGACGACGATCATGGAATAAGTCCAATTGCGACCTAGTAACAAGTTATAATCAATAGGTGCATCAACTACCTCTACTTCTAGCTCTACAATTTTCTCGCCTAACTATACCAGAAAGACAAGGAGAATACCATGAGGGAGAAATGAATGACCATCGAAAGCAGTCAACATGTTTGATGACTTGGAAAGAGTTGTAGAACCGAGAGCTTTCCAACAAGCTAGGGACATCACACACGTAGCAACTCCTTCATCAATAATCTCACGTTTAATGGTATAATTTGAGTACTCCATGTGGATTTGGAAATCCATATGGTAAGGAAAGTGAGGCTTAACATCCGTGATGTCAAAATTGATAACTTTTCAGCCACTGGGTTCTAGAGCTCCTAAAGCAGAGAGTAAGGCATTCTTCTATGAAGGATACGTTTGGAGTACCTCCAAAGCTGACATTGCACAAGGGGTTTGACCTAGGTCCTCAACAATAGAGTAGTTCTGAGAAAATCTAGCATTTTGATTATGGGTAGAGCACTTAAGTACTCCTTTCTGAATACAAGGTGGTGGCTCCGGTTTCTTAATATGTAAAGTTGTCTCTCGGGGAGGAGGAGGAGATTCTAGACCATAATTAGTTTGTTTAGAACTATAGTCTTGAGATTGAGTGGCTACATCTATTTTCGCATTGATACATAAACAATCACCATCTTGCAACTACTGGTTTTGACCTCCACCATCCTCATTTTCAGTGTTTGAGGAGCTTGAGGCTAAGTGCTAATTATGTGGGAATGGATTCATTAGCATGGTGGGTGATTGAGATAATAGGCTCACAACTTTTGCAGGTTTGGGGCACAAGGTGATCATCTGTGAAAATCTTACAAGGAAACTTCACCTTACGTCTTTCTTGTTTTCCCTCTCCAACATTATTACTTGTCTTCTCATTATTATTATTTTCCTTGGGTTTGTTACCATTTTTATCACCCTTACAATTGTTGTGTCCTTTCTTCTTATTCCCTCCTGGTTGTTGGTTACCATTCAGGTTGGCCAACAATTGCATAGAGTGTACATCTGCCAACTGAGTGGGGTTGGAAGACACAGACGAGGCTAGTCCTCCTACAAACTGGCTTAAAGACAACTATTTCAACTAGTTTGTCACCGAGTCTGCAAACTTTACATTAGCAGAACCTACAATTCCATTGGCATGAGGGCTAGGATTTTTCCTAGGGTCGTAATTAGACTGTGGTGCAATAGGAAGAAGGTGGTATAACATCCCAGGCTGAGCATATATCAAATCTAACTGTTGGGCCCTAAATATTTCTTCTTCTTCAGTGGTAACCCCTGAAGTAGCAATGTCCTTCGAGATAGGAGGGTGAAAAGACTTAAGAAACCATTCTAAAAGAAAGGCTAGGGGTATAGGGGTCTTAATCAACCACTTCTGGATATGGTTTGAGATATGAGTGGTGGTGTCCTAGTGTAAAGTAGACAACAGTTCTAAGCCAACATCATAACGAATGGGAAACTAGAAGTGGTTAAGAAAGACCATTACCAACTGACTAAACTTCCCATATGCCTCCTTGGGTAGTTGAATATACCATTTCACAACAACTCTGATGAGGGTGTGTTGAAATAATCTCAAACGAATAGAATTGTCATTAAGGGAGTTTGATGAGCACCAAAGTTGAAAGGTAGTGACGTGATCACCATGATACTCTCCATTCTTACCCTTGAACTTCACGATGTCTGAAGGAATTTTTGTGGGGACCGGGGGCCATGTAGGATCATGACTCATAGGTAGCAAATCTGCTAGATTAAGTGTGGCCAGAAAATGGAGGTGGGGTTGTGACATCTGGCCCCAACCTCCCGGGAAAGATTGTGCTTGTGGATTTGGAGGCCATCCAAGGTTCTGGTAAACACCATGGCCTTGTCTGGAATTATAAGGCCCTCCTTTGGGCTGATTCATATAAGGTTGGTTGGGCATCATTCCAACATGAATGTTCTGTTGAGGGTTATAGAAATTGCCCCTAGTCGGATTGGATCCAGGTTGGGGGTTTCCCAAAGCATGAAATTGACCTCCTCTAGGTTAGAAACCAGAGGATAGAGGAGGATTTATCATGCCAAATGTATTGGTTGGAATCTGTGGTGAGGAGGTGGGGTTGTAGGAGGAAACGTGAGCCAAATCTTATCCACCAGGTTGACTATTCCACCCAGAAGTAGGAGGATTGGACCCAGGGTTAAAAGTAGGGATACCCCCCATATTAGGAGTCATTTGAGGGATTTGAGATCCACCAAATGAAAAAGGAGTGTAGGGAGGTGTACTTCCCCCAAGCTCAATGCTAGCATTAGGACCAGTAGCTGGGATGGAGTTCGAAAATTGTGAAGTGAAGTTAGGCATACCATGAGAAAATGGACTAGAATTCATAGGGATGGACTGAAAATTGTAGCCCAGTGAGTGGCCAAGAGACCCAAAGGGGTTCGAGGAAGTATCTTGAGAATTAACTATAGGCAGGGCCATAGTAATGATAGGTGCCTCTGACACTACGACCATAGAAGTTGCAGGAGTCGAAGGGGTTCCCTTAACTATAGTGGGTATGGGAGTTGAAGGGCTCCCAAAATTCTGAAGACTAGGTTCAATACTCATCCTTGTAGAATCACAAGTCTGAACGATGGACATGTGTGTACCACATATAATAACTCTACGCCTTTTAGAAGGCAAGGACATGAAATCCAGTGGTAATTGTAACAAGTGATGGGACTGGTGGGGAGGCTGGTCGGACTCCACGATGACTTAAGACTCTAAAGATTAAAAAAATATCCTAAGGAAAACTAGTAAGCAAAGATCACACCCAAAGTCAAATGGACAATATGCATGCAAACGGGGTAAAATGGATAAGTGGCCTCCCTCCCTAAAGAAGGTATGTCTCTCCCAAGAGGGGACTGAGACTCCCTACTAAAGATTAGAGGTAACATAATCAGTTATAAGGGCCCTTGTGGGATTAACAACTAATCGGTTGGATCCACCCAGAGAGGTAATCCTCCATAAAGGTTATGTGTTGTTTGACCCTTATATGACCTAGGGTACCTGCAGAATAACCCCTACAAGTAACCTATGAGACACCTAAGTCAAGAAACTAATAAACCATTGTATAATCGATGCACAAGCGAGAATTCGTAAGTCAGGTCCACCGTATGGGCAGGGTATCAATGCCCGAAACCTTGAAATCACCGCCTCTCATGGAGGTAAAGGCACTAACAAGATCCCCAGATATGAATAGATCCCCATAAATATCTCTGACGATAGGAAGGTATTGGGGGGCTATCACTTCAACCAACTTCGTGTGAGTGGAGCCTCCTGATCTTACCAATTATACAATGGATTTCTCCACTCCCTGACTCAGAAACATATGTTGATTTAATTTCCTTGGAGAAGTTTACTCACAAAATCCTATTCCAAGGCACTAAATCCTAGGCTAGTTTGTGCACCCTAGAAAATAAAATCGTTACTAATAAATTTTAAATTATAGCATTGATTTTATGGTCATGATTACTCAAAAAGGTATGGTAATGAAACTCATGGTGTTTTGACTCTGCAAGAAAAGTAAATATGAAAGTAATGCAAAGTCCTAACTTTAACTTTTGATGAATGATATGCTCCTAAAAAATGATGCAATTTTCAAATTCAAATCTGCAGTTCAGAAGTAAAGATGCAATCTTTCACTATATGCACTAAGCTAATGATAGAGATTCAAAGACAAAAATGCCAAGCAATGAAAAATGCCTATATTTGTTTTTGTATTTTTAATATATAGAAACTGAAAATGCATGGAATGAAAAGTAACTTGATATATAGCCCTACTACGTATAAAAAAGAGACAACTCAAGAAGGATATCAAGAAACGAAACACCCAACCCAATGTACAAGGACAATAAAAATGAAAAGATGAAGAGAAATACTTCACCCATAAATTCAACCAAAAGAGGGTTTCCTATCATCCCACATGCACTCAACAGGCATTACTGAGACCTAAGAAGTCTCAAAAAGCATCAAATCCCACCCAACAAACACCAGACCAAGAAAACAGGCAAGGAAAAGAGGTGTATGTGACTGTTTGGGCAAATAGAGTGTATATACATAGCTTGTAGTGATACAACATGCGTGTATACGTGACTGTCAAGGAAAAATGCATGTATATGATTTAAAACAAGGCCAGGTAAGGGAGGAAGGCTGAAAACTCAGAACCAGAGTGAACAAGATCTATTAAGCAATGTTATGACAAGAACCACAATAGAAATGAGAGAAATCTAAAGAGAAAAGTACTTCAAACCCTAAGAAATAAGATTCATCCCCAGTATGGTCGCCAATTCTGTTACAAGGAAAATCTCTCTATGGATAGGGTAAACCAAAACAGATAGGTATGACTGCAAAAATCAACTCTTTCCCATAAACATGCTATATAAACCAATGTGCAAGCGATATAAGAAAGGGACCTACCTCATCCAGATGTTTGATGATGTCCACCATTGAGCACTTTGACCCAAAGCTTTATACCTGCAACAAGTTCTCAACAAACAAGCAAAGCGAGCATATAGTGATGATATAAAAGGTTAGCACATTAGATAGCATAATCCATTAATATACAAAACAAACATGCCCATGGATAACAACTCATATATTTTCAAGATATTAATTGGATGGGAAGAGAGTATTTCTATTAATAAATGATCAACATAAGAGAAAATATTACAGACTTCCGTGTCGACATGGTTTGGAACCGAGAAACAAAGTTCCTTCTAGCTGGGCCTCCACCACTTGAATTCTCAACCAAAGGAAAGATCATAGAAGGGAGACAATGAGGTTCTCCATCAATAAGGGAAGATCTTCGGGACTGAAAACTATGTTCAGACTTAAAGGACAAAGGGTTGTAGACTCAATATGAAGTAATAATTTCTCCAGAGTAACTTTGCTCTCAAAGTTGAATTCTCTCTCCTTTTCCATAGCTCGAAATTTGCTTCTTCATAGCATTCAAAATACAACTGAAGGGCCATTTCGAAACATTTCTAGTATATGGAAGGCCAAGTATTAGAGATATGATGTCATGACATGGAAACCCGACATTTAATTTTGTTTTTCTAGCACAAATTCCGATGTACATGGGCTGTAGTGGAGTAGCTTGCATATACGCTTGCTATATAGGGTGCAAGATGCATACAAGTGGAAACAATTTATATTTTGAATGTGAATTTATCAATCAAGGAAAGTGAGTCTGCATAGGGAAATGGAGTAAGGCCCTCTCTGCAAGATTTCTTAGGGTGAGGAAAATATTTCTCTAACACAAACGCAAATCCTTGACCAAGTTTTGAGGAAATGCTGGTAATGTTTGACCATTTTTGGGACTTCGATAGGCTGGTCGAAGATGGAGCACCCAGGCGAAGCAGAGATCGCAGGATCTCACCATTTTTGTGGGATTTTTGGGTTTTAGGGTTTATGTAACAGGTATGGGATGTCGGCCCATGGGTCTTACCCATGTTTAGGCCCCTTTTGTAATGTATAAATAAGTAGCTAGGCATTGTAAGAAGTATTTCTGGTTAGCTATGTGAAAATCCTAAGTGGTGTTTGGCTTAGTGCATGGATGTGTTAGGGCTTGCAGAGCTAAGTGCAGGTGTTTTGTAAGTTCTTTGTGCACAAAATGGGTAAAGGCTCTGTGCTTGGACCTAACTTGGGGAAGGAGGATCTAGTGAAGTGCACGCAGATATCCTGTCCTTTGTAGAGTTGGCTTTGTGGTTCTGTGCATGTAAGAATATTGAAGGAGACTAATAAATAAGAGAAGAAGAGTTGGTGGACGTAGCCCCACAGTCGAGTGAACCATGTATATCCTGTGTTGATGTGCTTCGTGCCATGTTGTTTATGGTTTTTATGTGTTTAATTTCTTAATCCATTGATGCTCAGTGCTCTATATATGAATTAATGCTAGATATATTGTAATGCTCTATGCTAATGGTTAGATATGCTTAGATCTTGAGTAATACTGCACTATTTTGTAACAAGGGTTTAACCTGTGATGTGAATAAGGGTTAGAAGACTAATGAATGTTAATTGCTAAGTGCTTTGTTAAGTATTGTGATCACAGATCTGTGTCCTAACTAGGTTGTAGACACTTGAGTCCTGCAACCCCCTTTCCTCTACCTTGGGTGAGACTTCATCTGCTTCATAGGTGTTGCTGAAAGGGCCGGTAGTTAGGGTTTTGTTGGTGCATTATTGAAGCATTGAACCCTGGGTTTACCTTTGTGCCAAAAAATGGTTCCATTTCTGGGATCTGAAAATGTGATTGCTGGGAACTGAAGAAAATATAAAGCTCTGTGTGTAGATCTGTTGCTATAGTGCACAAAATTCTACTTGACTTGTGAAGTTCTATGCTAAGAGAAGGAAGCCCAATCTGAAGAAAGAGGTAAGATCTTAAAGATTTGTGCTCTGATAAAGGTAAGATAAGTGAAAATTTTTGCTTCGAAAGTATGGATCTAGGTATGTTTGATAGATCTTGTCCTAGTCTCAAAACTAGGGAACAACTAGAAGAAAGAAGATTTGATATGAATATATTTGATAGAAATAGTGAAAGATATGTTATTCCTATGCATAGAAAGAATTTTTGGACTGAAAAGTGGATGCAGGATCCTAGAAATAATTTTTTGCAGGTCCATCACTGTGATCCTAGTGTGTAGTATAGAAAAGGTTGGGGATCGTTTAAGAGAAAGAGGGGATTGACACTTTGTTATAGTTTCAGAAGACTAGGACATCTTGCTAAGGAATGCCCTGGTACATGTCCTATTTGTCTTTGTTGTAAAGCTATTGATCATGAGGTTTTGGATTTCCCTAGAATGATTGCTAAAGCTGAGAAGATGAACTTGAGACAAGTAAACCATGAAGAAGGTCAAGAAACTAAGGAGATGTTAGAGAATAAGACAGAATCAAAGACTATGTTATTAAAGCTGAAAGAAACATTGAATGATCACAGAGTCATTAGTTTACCAAAGATCTTAAAAGAAAAGCAATGCATAGAAACAAGAATAGGAGACTTCGACATAGAATGTGTCTTGGATGAAGAAACACATGTGAACATTATGCTAGAAAGAACTTGGGAAATTTTGGGAAAGCCTTCTATGATTCCTTCATTAGGAGGGATAGGTGTGTTTAAAGGAAAGATGATAACCCTATGTGGAAGAATTACTCATGTACCTATGATTTCTCATGGAGCATCGACTGAGGAAGACTTTGAGGTCATTAATTTTGTTGAGAACAATGCTCCTTTTTCACTTTTGTTAGGAAATACTTGGATTGAGAAAGATAAGATCTGTAGGAAAATAGAGGAAGAAGCCACATAACAAAAAAAGAAAGAATTAAGGGACTTCATTGCTGAGAAAATAGAATGACTAGTACAAGAACAAGAGGACAAGTCGAAGAAACTGAGGGCCAGAGACTTAGCTGTTGAAGTTGAAAGAACACAAGAAGGCTTAAAGAACCTATCCATGCAGGAGAGAAGAGAACCTACCCCAGAAGTAGTAAGAGAAGAGATATTCCATGCAAAACTTTTGAGAGAACAACAACAGTGCAAAGTTACTATGCTAAGAGAACATAAGAATACAAATGGAAAGAGGAGCCCAGACACTCAGATCACAGGAAAGAAGGCCAGAAAGCTCAGTAAAAAGAAAGAAAATTTATAAAGACTGCAAGAGGTTCCAGTGAAGACTTCGCAGGAAGCAAGCTTGCAAAAATTGAACACCGTCAGGATAGTAGAACAACACAGAATGACACTTCACCATGACGAATCTATATGACCGTTGGAGGCATCCTGACCATTAGAATGATTCTTCAGAATGGCTAGAAATTCAGTTATTTCCAGAAAGATCTCCATGATACCGTTGAGACCGTGCCATAACAGATGGAATCATATTAATTAAGGCATTTCAAACTGTTGGAGGAATCCGTTACGATGTTGTTTATTTAATCCGTCGAATGCCTCACTGAAGACACTTTTGAAAATTGTGATTATCTGAGCTAAAAAGATAACTTATTTCTATCGCACTATTCATTTGAGACCTCACTAACCATTTTTATTACCTTGAGTGTCTGTTCACCTACCTGAGTGATTTGATTACGAGAGTGTATGTCGGGCAAAAAAAGTGCAGTAGATAAGTCTATGGAGGAGATCCTGATAGACCTTATGGTTGAGAAGGTCATGTCCGCAGGAGTATAGGTGTTACACATCAAAATCACTCACTTCAATGATGTCCTATTGTCATCATTTCAAGTGTCGCAAGTGACACTTCTTAGCCATAAGTGTCACAAGTGTCGCATACATCATACAATCATATTTCCTATGTTGTATCTCGAAGGACGTCACAAGGACACTTGAGACACCCTCAAAGACTGGTTTAAGAAGGATAAATCATCTGATGAAGAGTACAAAGCATTTGTCATGAAGAAAATTACTTAAAAAACAATTTTGAAGGCCAATGCTCCCCTACCCACTATCAGGGAGTGCCAGCGCTTCCTACCCCTCTTTGGGGGAGTGTTGCAACACTCTGTGTCCCCTTTTAGGGGAGCGATGGGATGTTTGGGGGAATCTTGGACTGTTGAGGAAAATAAAGGATAAATCCCCCTCATCTTTGGAGTTAGTTGGATTCGAATCTGAGGTCAAGGATGGATCTTAGGGAGGATCCATAACTGATGGAGAAATATCCTCAACCTATCCCAAGAATATCTAAGGTGGTTGGGCCTCTCCAAGCCTATATAAGGAGGCCTTCTCATGGTGAAAAGCATATGGAAGTTTAGAGACATCAAACTTATGATCTCATAAGGAAGATAATCAATGAGTTATAGTCATTCTGATCGTGGAAATTTTGAGAAAGGGTCTGGAGAAAGAGAGCTTGGTGAAGCTACTGCATTTACATCATGGTTGTAAGAACTTTGATTTGTTTTCATTAATATATATATGTGCTTGGCCTGTTTCCTTTAATTTTGTGTATGTTTCATGAACTTTTTTCTTTTGATATATCTACTATGAAGCTAATCATGGTAGAGTAGGAAGTATGTTTCATTGTTGCTGCTCATTGTATTCCAGAACCTTTTGAAGAACTTGGAGATCAAGATCAGCCTAGATCAAGCAAGGAAAAATGTCGGTAAAGGTATTTACCTTTATTTATTCTTCTTCCTTGAATAATTTAGCTTCATGAAAAGGAATGTTAGTGTCCACATTAACACCTTTCTGTCTTGGTTATAGGGGTCTAGTATCCAAGAGGAAATCCACTTGTCTGCAAGGGGGATTTTCCTGTAATAGAAATTGGTGACTCCACTGGGGAAGGAACACCTATTTGTATTTCCTTGGTTTTTCCCTACCCTTTTACCATTTTTCATATCACTTTTACTGGTTGTTCATCATCCATTTTCCTTCTCCTACCTTCACTAGCAATTTCACCAATTTTTGTGCATTTTGGGTGAGTTTTTCTTCTTTTTTTTGACTATGTTTTGAATTTATGGGTGGCTCAATGCCCCACTATAGGTCATACCAGAGCACTGACACTCCCCTACAATGTCTTAGGGAAAATTGGAACACTCTGTGCACCCTTCTGGGGGAGCACTAGTCTCTTTTTTGAGAGTTTTTTCCTTCTTCTGCTCAGTCTTTTGCAGCCTTTTTTATAGAGATATTTACCCAGAGTCTATGGTTGGTTTGTGAAGTTGTTTGAATTGGTTTTTGATGCTTATCACTCCCTATTGTCTTTCTTGGATCTTGAAACATTTTTCAGAAATGTGAAATTGCCTTTTTTAGCTGTTTTTTTGATAGGACATTTTTGCGTGATTTCTCTTTCTCCCTATCATTTCTTGGATTATTCTATGCATTTTATTGTATTACTTGAATGATTGATTGGTTGTAGAATCCTTGATGATGTTCTTGTTTGTTAGAACAAGTCTTTACTTGTTTTCTTTCATACCTCACTGCCTTGAGTGCATGCTTTGTTTGTAGCCCTTTTGTTTCGTGTCTTTTGCATCTACATAGGACTCTTTGTCCTGATTGAAAGTAGTGGAGCATTGAAGGTTTTGTATTTACTTTCTGTACACATCATAATCAAAAAAATAATATAAATGCATTCTTTCTTTTGGGTAGTGAAACTATCTTGCATTTGAAGTAGCATAATTGCACGTTTTTTGGCATTTTGGGACATTGTGCATCTGGAATGATAAACGTTTTATCCTTCTCGTAATATAGATTTCATCGAAGTGAAATGTTTGCATTCTCATTTATTTTCATTGTTTAGAGTCGGTCAAAACATCATTTAGTCCACGCCATTTTCCTCTTGAGTAAGTGACAACCTTAAAATCAAGTACTAAACTAAAATTCATCAGACGTTTTTTCTGTTAGCAAACCCACATTAGCTTAAGGTGTAGGGATTTGGAATAGGTTGAAAGGATAACTTTCCAAAGTTGTCAAACAAACTTAGCATCTTGCGATAGGGAGAGAAAATTTGATTTTCGTATCAGCTTACTGTGATCCCCCTCTCACACAGGGGTTACGCACGAGGTGACATTCAAGAGATTTACATAGATTATCCCTCTGTGGTTCAACCATTCGTAGTAGTTAGATCATATATTGGGGGTTATTATTGAAGTTCAACTATCTTCAATTGGTATCGGTGCTTTGTGAAATCCGAATCCATTCAGGGTCCTCTAGAGTTCTACCAGCCCACTTGTCCTCAGTTCTCTTGAAGGATTTAAGACTTGTTATCCTACCCATAAGTTCGGACTGGACTATCGACTGTACCCGCCCAAGGGATGAATGGGATTTGGTGACATTAGTAGCCATAATATTCAGGGTCTTACATAAGGTGATAGTGAAGGGAAGTCTCATTGTACCTGGAATAGATGTTGGTCAAACTCACTCGGGCTCCTTGGAGGGTAAATCCACATTTACTATGTGAAAAATTTCACCAAGGCATAAGTTCGTTAAGCAAGTTTCCAACATAACTGATCCACCCGCTCTATCTCAACCCCTTATTACTTTGTTCTTGCGACGTTGGATTTCATCACCAACTAGTGTGCTCATTGTGAGAAGGTTTTATTTGCTTGCTTGCTTACTGGATTTTTAGTGTGTGCTGTTTGTTCTCCCTAGTAGAATCCAGGTTGGATCTTTATTTTTATGGTGTCAGTTCCCAGAATGACCAATGAAGGAACCACTTTGCCAGGGTAACCCTTTGTTTTTCCTTCTTACGGAAACATTGGTCCTCCTTACATCGCTACTTTTAGCCTTCCAGGTCTCACAATTGGGTTATCAGTATGGTTGTTTTCCACTCCGGTAATCTTGAATGTAGGTGCTTCAGATGTAAGCACCCCACCCACACATCAACCTCATGTCAACCTTTCTCCTTCTTCACCCATCAAGTTTCCTTCCATTTATCTTTCTTCTCCTAGTGAAAGTTCTAAAGCAAATAGCTAGGTTGATAAGAAGAAGAAGAAACAGAAAGAGAAGAAGAAGAAGAATCAGAAAGGGACCAAGCCTCCAACTACATAAAATGTTGGATCCAAGCAAAAAGATATTGTTAATCATACTGGGAGTGTTGGTGAGGTCAATAAGAATACAATGAAGAATTAATAACCCAAATTCCCTTGTAGTCTTTGTAAGGGTGACCACTTTCTGAGGTATTGCTCTGGTATTACCAAGGTCTTAGATGTATGGTCCTCCACATCATCGGCCCCTGTTGGTCATGTTCGTGATGCCCCGTCAACTCGTGATGTTAAGGTTGGTAGGAGAAAGAAAACTATCAAGTTTCCTTGTATGTGGGGAAGTCGACGACTCGATTGCAAGAATCTCCCTCGACTGCACGTCGATCCAGTCAATCTGGGCCATCATGAACCACGACGGAGAAGAGAAGCAAGCACTGCAATGAAATGACGAACGCGAATGTCATCCATCGGTCTTGACCGACTACATCCCGCCTCTAGCTGGAATGGTTAGTCATGACAACGTCCCGAGAGATTTCGAATAGACACTCATCACTGTGTACCTCCCGAAGGGAATACACGTAGTAGGACCGCAGCTAGGACTGATCCCTGATATTAATATCAACGACTTTAAGCTATGAGACATAAAGAATTATGTGATGCTCGCACCACATAGGTACTTGACAAAGATGATGGGGAAGAAGTCAAAGATAGTCCCCAAGCCATGGATCAAGGAGATTGCGAGGTCCACCATCCTTAATGTTATGAAGATACCCAACTTCGAAAGACATCAGGAGGTTAATGCATGCTTTAAACTCCTCCTGTCGTGATACCATGGAGGTTATCTCTGGTTGGATAGAAATGTGATTGTGGATTCGACGCTGATCCAAATGATCACTAGATTAAGCGTGCAGGGACCAGACCCTCACCAGTTCTATCCAGGGAAGGCTGCAGATCACACCCTGGCACAATGTATAAAGGAAAACTATGGCGATGTGGGGAAGGGGAAGAAAGGATACAAGGTAGCCTCCATCCAATATGGCACAGTGCGCCTAGCTTGTCAGTTGATCGCTGGTAAGCTCATAAGGAAGAACAAACTAACGCAAGTCACGGGGTTTTTCGTCGACCTCACAGGGAAGTGCGTTGAAGGGATACATATGAACTGGGTGAACTACCTCGTCAATGAGTTGGAGAAGGACTGCCGTGAAGCATAAGACCAAGGTTATGAGTTCCACTTCAGCTGGTTACTCATTCTCATAGAATTTGTCACTTGGGAGATGCCAGAGGGAGCGATGTTCCCTGAAGTCGAGCCATTCGAACCACTGGCCGCGAGGTTCACCACCTTGTTGTTATAACCCTAAAATGCACCACACAGGTTTACCTGGCATCAGGCCAACTCATGCCTCTTCCTAGCC
>CBVK0104036798.1:0-21826 GCA_900067695.1 Picea abies
AAGGTACTGCACCAATACTTCCTTCCTTTGCACCATGTCTTGGATGAAATGGTACTTGATCTCAATGTGGTTTGATTTGACATGAAACACTGGATTATCAGATAAATTCACACAACTTTGGTTACCATAATGAATAATGGTGGAATCCAACACATGTTCGGATTGATATGTAAGGAGCTTGTGAAGCCACGCTGCTTCACAGACTGCCATAATAAATGAAATTTATTATGCTTTTGTTGTGCTCAATGCCACAGAAGTTAATTTCCTGCTACACCATAATCTATTCCCTCCACCTGGGAGAATCCTCTAGCAACAAAACTTGATTTGTGCTTCTCAATGCTTTCGTCAATTGTACATTTGATCTTATAGATCCATTTGGAAGTCACTACATACTTCCTTTCAGGTCTCGAAATAATATACCACACATCATTATTCATGATGGACTGATACTTCTCCATCATGGCATCTCTCCATACTAGATGCCTCCTCATAACATGAAGGCTCAGAATTAATGATGTGGCTCATAGCTGTGGCATAATACAAATATCTTTGAGGTATCATTCTCTCTCGAAAGGTACCATAAGGAGCTACATGTCTTTCTACCTCGTACAGAGTTTGATGAATCCATTTAGGTCTCTTATGACCTACTACAATATTTCTAGGAACATCAATTGGAGCTACAAGATCAATGAGATCAATAGGCTCAATTGTCTCCCCCTGAACTAGTGGAGGGTGAGGGGGAGAAGGCACCATCTCTTCATGTCTCTCACTATCAGTCTCCATGTGCAATAGATTTCCTAAACGCTACCACCTCCTTGAAGGTAACATCTCTTTGCATGTCAATTTGTGTCTGACTAGGGATGTAGATCTAGTATTCCTTCGAAGACTCATTGTACCTCACAAATGTACCCTTTCTGCTTGAAGGGTCTAGTTTGGTCATTTTCTCCTTGGGTAAATGAATGTATATTGGACACCCAAATCTCTTGAAGTGTTCAACCTCAGGCTTCACCCATGAACTGTGTCCATACTAGACATCTCTTGTTTCCCTCGTGGAACTAATGTCTAAGCCATATCGAGGTTGCCTCATGGAATCAATGTCTCACAAAACATATCGAGGTTTCCTTGTGAAACCAATGTCTTGGTTCCTTCATCTAACCATCTAAGGTATGTCAGTAAGAAGTCCACATTCCCCCCTACTGGTCCACACACAACCTTCCAAGGAAAATGTCTCATGATGTATGAAGTCTTACAACAAGAGTTGAAGCTTCCCTAGGCTTAGTTAGCTCATGAATCATGAAATTTGAAAAACCTCTTGATTATTTTAGTTAGACTGTACAATCTTCGCTTACACTTAAATTCATTGACTATCAGAGGAGTCTATGGAGAGTAGATTGTATGTAAAGAAAACCCACCAAACCTTAATTTCATGATCCAGGTTGTTGTTGTAGAGGTGGCATCCCATCACAACATCTACATATGTCACAATGGATATAACAGGACTTCTATGACCTTCTGAAACCACTAAAGAGTAATGTGTGTTTCCCTCTCATCTTTTCCACACTCTAATAGTATTATCCATTGATCCATTGCATACAAAACTTTACAACAGTGGAAAAGAATAAAGTTGTGTTCTTATGGCCTCTCAAGGCACTAGACACAATCATATGTTGTGCGCTACCCTCCCTTTTTCCAGACAAATATGGACCAATCACAAGCTCCAGAGTAGAGAATAGAGCCTTTTTGTTGATGGCAGATTTATGTTTCTCAAGCATTGCAACTAGAGAATGTTTTCTCTCACCTAAGGACTTTGCCCAAATTTTGATTATGGAGTCGGCATATCCTGTGCAAACAAAACCATTTGATGAAACCCCAAGTGCATTGATGGAATTGTCACATGCTCTAAAATATTCAACACATCTTAAGTTGGAAGGCCTCCAAATATTCACCGTCTTGTTAGGCATGTGGGGCATAGTGCATGACAGGGTGGAAGGAGAGTTCATGTTTTTCATGACACCCACGGATAGAAGCTCAAAAAAATCGTGGCACCTACAATCCTTGTGTATGCATTAATCTTAGTTTTGCATCAACGGGATCTAGTCGGACATAATTTGCATCTATAAAATCCATTCACACAGTAGAATATTTCATCTCATCCAAGCATCATGGCTTCCTCTACAATGTTGTGATTATCTCATGCATGCATTGTTGTGATCTTGTTTTCTACCATTTTCACACTCAGCTGAACTCAACTTATTATGCTACGTCATGTCCCAAAGCCTTGTCAACCATGAATGTCGCTATGAAGAAAGCGGTGGCCAATGAGAAGCATACGGCCGCATCATTGCTTCACATTCACTTTCATGACTGTTTCAATAACGTATCCTTTGCATTTAAATTGGTTGGTTGTGATCTTCTATATGTTCGTCCTTGTTAAATTCAAGCCTGCCTTTTCAGGGTTGTGATGGGTCAGTGTTGTTGGATGACTCTTCCACTATAACCGAGGAAAAGACTACTCTTCCCAACAACAATAATTTGATGAGGGGTTCTATTGGTTTTCTTCATATTTGCTTGGGCCCTCCTATGAGGGAGTCATCCCAATCCTACTCTGATACCATGTTGGTTTTCATTCATATGAGATATGAGAGATATTTGATATATTATTACAATGATGGGTGTTCCATATATATGGAACATAAGGTGACCATCCATGAAAGGATGCGTCCCTTGAATAATCAATAACTATTTATTATTATGATTTAATTATTATATACTATATTTAATAATCAATAATAATTATATTATTAAGTATTATCTTTATCAAATGTCTTCCCGATGTTGTCCAAACATCAACAAACTTCTCTCTTTTCCCTCCTCGCACTCATTTGACAAGTTTTACAGTTCCTAGTGTATGTATGAGCATCTCTAAACATAGTAGGCCAATAATAGTCGGCTCTCAGTATATTGTGAGCAATGGTATTCCTTGCAAAGTGTCCACATGTGGGACCATCATGGATCTCCTTCAAAACCTTTTCTGCATCTTCACATTCAAGAAATATTAAAAGTACCCCATCATAATGAACATGGAAGAGCACCGAATTAATGAGGCAATATTGTGTCGATTTTAGTTTGAGAGCTCTCCTTTCCTTAGGGTTTAGGTATTTTGGGAACGTCTGATGATGCAGAAGATAAGTTAGCAATATAACATAATTCTAATTCATTCTCCCACCTGGGGTCTTCATTTACTTGGTCCTGGGCTTCAACTGCCATTTTACATAATCCTTGTCCTTTAACTAGTTTGGCGGGTTTTATATCTAGATCAAATTCTTGGACCACTACCATCCAGTTTCCTATTCTTTCCCCCATTTCTTGTTGAGTGAATAGGGATCAGACTACATGATGAGGCACAATGACTTTGGTGTGGTTTTTAAGGATGTAAGATCTGAAATGTTTTACTTCCTTGTACACCACATAATCCTTCTTGTCTATAGCAGGGTAATTTAGTTTTTCCCCTTGAAGATTAGTGCTCATAATGGAGATCAATGACTCATTGTTGTCATCATTCTTTTGAGTCAATACTATAGATAACGATTGGTCGGAGGAAAAAGTATAGAGGAAAAAATATTTTCTAAAGTCGGGACTTTTCAACACTGGAGCTTGAGATATTGCAGTATTAATATTGTTGAAAGCACTTTTTCATTCATCATCCCACTTAAATTCAACATCTTTGCGGATCATTTTTTGTAAGGGTTTGTTAGTTTCAGCGAAATCAAAGGTGAAATTCCTCACAAAATTGATTTTCCCAAAGAAGGATTGCATATCATTTTTGTTGTGGGGTAAGGGAAGATGAACTATTTCCCTAACTCAATCTGGGTCTATGTGAATTCCTTCTTGAGATATAATATGAGATAGTAGTTTCCCTTCCTTGACACCAAAGATAGTTTTCTTATGGTTTAAATATATGTCGCATTTACTAAACCTATCGAAAATATGGGTTAGGTGTTGGATGTGATCATTTGTATTCTTTGAATACACAGTCACACCAACCAAATAAACTACTAGACATTTTTTTATTAGTCCCCAAAAAGCTACGTCCATGGACCTTTGGAAGGTTTCCCCTGCATTGATTAACCCAAAGGGAATGCATTTATAAGAAAAGGTTCCTCACTTGGTTCGGAAGGTAGTTTTCAATCAGTCTTCCTCTGAAGCTAGAACTTCATTGTAACCTAAAAAACCATCTAGCAGGGAGAAAATATCAGAACCAGACACAGTCTACAAGAGTTTCTCCATCAGTGGGACTGGGTAGTTGTCCTTTTCTGATGCTCTATTGAGGTTTCTTAAATCCACACACAAACGGATCTCCCTGGAATTTTTACTTACAGGAACCAAATTTGCTACCTAGCTAAAGTGTCTAACCTAGAAGATAATTTCAACATCTAGTAATTTCTTCAACTCTTGACACATGAGAGGCTCCAGGGATGTGTGGTACTTCTGGAGCTTCTGTTGGAAGGGTTTTACTCCGAGCTTTAAGGGGATTTTGTGTTGGATAATGCAAGTATCATAAGTTTTTAGATCTCAATAGGACCATGCAAAAACATATTTGTATTCTTTGAATAGTTTGAGATCGGATTTCCTTTCTTCTTTAGATAATGTCTTGCTAAGATTTATATTCTTAGGGTTCTCCGAGGTTCCTAGATTTATAGTCTCGTACATGTGACAAGAACTCCTTGTATTTGTGTTTGTTGACCCCTTAAATCCTTCCCTTAACTCAAAAAGGTTTTCCAAATTGGCTGCCCCTTTTGGTATCATGTGAAACCTTGGTTTGTCAGTCAACTGGTATATTTCACCTCTTTGCTTATGGGGATCAATTTCTACTAGATTCTCTTGAAATACTTAATTGTCAATAGACAAGTCTTTAAAATTCTCCTGACTGGTTAAGAAGTTTATGATCTGTTCATGTCCTTCAAGGACCTTCCAATTAGAAATATAGTTGGGCACTGATGGTTTGTATAATAGTTCCATAGTGAACCGGGAGGCTTCATAGTCTTCTAAAGGGGATAGCCTCAAGGAAGCAGTGGCCAAGGAATCAACAAGAGTGTTCTTGATTCTGGGGATCACTGTAAAGTTGAAAGATTCAAAATGTTCTATTATCATGTGCACTTCCTATTGATAATTCCTCGTGTGGGGAGAGTTTCAATGTATAGTGTTCCTTACTTTCCTAACAATGATTTTAGAGTCTCCGAAAAACTTTAGTTCTTTAACATTTAATTATATGGATTTCTTTAGCCCTTGCACTAAAGCATCATACTTGATGATGTTATTAGTGCATTCAAATTCGAGTCTGAAGGACAGGAAATTCTATTTACCCTTCAGATTAGTGAGGATACACGTCGCTCCTAACCCTTCTTGCGATTTAGACCCATCAAAGTACAAGGTCCATACCTGCGAGTGAGAATCATCGAATTCTCCATGATTACT
Source organism: Picea abies (assembly GCA_900067695.1). Lineage (NCBI taxonomy): Eukaryota > Viridiplantae > Streptophyta > Pinopsida > Pinales > Pinaceae > Picea > Picea abies. The sequence goes on from CBVK0104036798.1 coordinate 5,476, forward strand.
AACTTCTTCCTCTTTGTTTATTTCATCTGGGGTTTCCAATAGAGGTTCTTGACATAATAAGGTTTCTTTTTCCATTTTCGATACATTTTCTTGAAAATTCATTTCAGAGTTTTGAGTAAGAGGAACATCGGATGAGAGAGGGGATAAATTATCAAAATCAGAATTGTGGGAGTAGTTGCCTAGTACGGGGAAATCTGTCGAAGAGGGTTCATTTAGGTCTTGTAAATCGATGAAAGTATGTTTTATATACCTTTCCCTATCAATCCTAATCATGTGTGTGTGTCCCTTTAATGGAAACCAAAGGTGAGCCCAATCTGTGCTAAAGTATCCATTCAACTTCTTGGACCAATCTCGACTAAGTAGCATTCCATAAGCTTTTGGTATATCTAATACAATGATGTCAATTACTTGAACAAATTTTGGGTGTGTTGCCATTCTGATCATGACATCCTTGAGTTCTCCCATAAATTTCACTTGGGTTCTATCCAGTTGTATCACAAGTTTATCACTTTTGAGAGGGATTGCATTTAATTTCTTCCAGATAGATAATGGCATAACATTAGAGGAGGCCCCCAAGTCAACCAAACAATAATGGAGGTTTCTGTTGAAGACTTCAAATGTCAAGAAGAATGGTGGGACAAAATGATTTCCATTTTTATCTTCAGAGAAAGTGTTTACAGTTGGTTTATTTCTTAGATCTATGGGGGCTCGACTTTCTCCTCGTTCAGTGTTTGTTATAGGATTTTGTACTGATTTCAAGGCTTGTAACATAAATTCCTTTTGCTGGGGAATTATACACATGTCCATGACTGATACATTTTCTTTTAATCTTTTTAAATCTTCTACTATGTTTTAGTATAGCTTGGGCGATTCTCATGTATGGATGTTTATAGGGTTTCTTTGGGAGACAAAAGGTGCTTTTGGGTGATCAAATTTTTGTTTTCCTCTCGAATTTTGGGGAGTGGTAAGATCATTTGAGACAGGATGACCCCTACTTCGCGTTTGAACAACCAAAACCTTAGTGGGTGGTTCTTGAACCTCAAATATGTCTTTGGAAGGAATCGACAAGTCGATATCCCACAACAACATGGTTGTTTCTTCTGGCGGGTCAACTTCTTCATGATCAACAATATTCATCGTTGAACCGCTTGATTGATTGGTAAAGGAAACTTCATCTAGAAACCGATTGGAAATCAAATTCATGGCATGAACCCATTTTGGACAGTCTCTTTCAGAATGTCTCTATTGGTGATAGGTACAGAAAGATTCAGAGCTACATTTCCCAAGTCAATGTTTATGTTGGTTGGGGGAGGTTCAATTGTTTTGAATAGTGGGTTTCTTTTAAAATGGGTTTATAGGTCCTTTGGTGTTGGTTTCCTTCCCCTTCACTTCTTTTCATGTCTATGATTTCATTTGACAACTTCTTTATCATCTATTGTAGGTATTCTATGACTCCATTTCCCTTTTCGAGACCATGTTTTGCTTGTTTCCCTGGGGGTCTAGTCAACAAGAGTTCTCTCCTAGGTGGAGTTTGAGCTTCCTTTCTACCTAATGAGACTTGGCCTTCTTTACATCCCTTCATTTTGAATTCAATTGTTTTGGCTTCCTCAAAATTATCAGCTAGGGTTGTTTTGGGGGCCTTTTTTACAAACAAGGAAATGGAAGCAGGGAGAGCATTAGCGTATACTTCGATTTGCAAATCCTGAGTTGGTTCAGCTTTACGCTAGAATTTCTTTAGGATAGTGGTGAATCATTGATTGAAGTCTTTAACCTTCTATTTTGAACTCATGGTGACGATGAACAACACAACCATCAAAGCTCTGATAGTGGTTTCTTTTGTGAATTTTTCTAAAACATCCTTTTGCAACTTCGTTCAACTAGCTATGGACCCAGAAAGAAAGTTAAAATACCACTTGGAGGTAGATTTCTCAAAGGTATAGGGTAAAATATTTCATACTATGTCTTCATGTTGGACATTCATTAGTCTAATAACTAGTATGAATTTTTTTATATGGTCTTCAGGAAACCTAGAGGTTTCAGGGTCAAATTTAGGGAGTAACTTTTCTGGATGTTGGGGAAGGTTATGTACTCATCTGAGGATTTCCAGAGCCTCTCTGGCCAACGAAGGTTTATTATTCTAAGGTGGGTTTCCCCTTTCTTCATTATGATCATTTTTATCCTCCATGTCGTTTGACTCTAGAGATGAGCATTCCGAGTTAAACCCTTCCTCGTCAGATTCAAAATTGTCGGGCTCAGAGAAGTTACTAGCTAGTTGTTCGGGGATTAGATTTAGGGGATGTTTGTTCTTGGTCAGGGAAAAATCTACCAGGTCTTCTACTTTGTGAAAAAAACTTGGTCGGGGGTGTTGACCACTATTCTGCTTACTTTTTTTCTACGAGGAAGTAACAAAGCGGTAGCACTTTAATTTGTTGGGCATAATCTATTTTGATTCTTCTAAATTTATTCAAATCCTCATGGAGAAGAGCATAAGGTATTTCAGGGAATAAATGTTCTTCCTCTTGCTCGAGTGAGTTACTGGTTTCGGGAGTACTCAATGTATGTTGGTTGTCTTGATAATGACTAGCCATGCATGTGGGTTGTGTTGAATATACAAGCTGAGTGAAATATTATATCAGAAATATTGTTAGCCATTCATTCATGCAGCCCTCCTTCTAGCGGCAATTTTGTTGAGAGGTCCTAAATCCCTTTAACTCAATAGTAGGAACCAAATCTGCCACTAAGGCCCAATTATACTCTGCAACGTTTGATAGTGGAATGGCTCTCCAGATCTGTCGATCTAGCCAAATAATCGATGGGATTGATGTAGTGATTAATAGGACATCTCCTTATGAAAGTTCCTTCTTCATTTTAAATGTTCTATTTTTTATTTTATTCTATTAGTTGGGTCTGCTAAAAATATGTTTGTTGGCATAAACCGGCTGGGTAAAATGGGAATATTAACTACTGAAGAAGTTTGAGCATGGGATAACCCTCGTGCTCAGCACACAGACAAATATTTTCAGACATGTGACAAGCCTAGTCCTAATACATCAATTTGTTGGTATTTCAATTATTGACTGAGATACAATTATCGAAAGAAAACATACATGCAATAAAATGATGGCAAGAAAAATAGTTTCCTTAAGTCTAACCATTACTCTCATACTTTGACCCTTTGACAAAGAGTTCCTCACATGTGTTGGCTACGATAATATATGTTGTTCCATCAGGGTCGAAAGGATATCCTTTACTTCTACTGCCCATGCCCGATACTTGACTATTTTAATACTTAATAGTTGTAATATTGTTTGACCCTTGATAGGGTTCCCCATGAACTGTTGTACTTGTCCTGGTGCCATTTTCTCCACCTTTTCGATCTATACAGTCTATTTCGAGTCTTTTTATTCATGTTGTTTAACTATATCATGAAAGTCGACAAAGTCCTTGGGTGAGCCGAATTCTGGGAGATCGATGTCTTTCATCTCCTGATTAATCTTGACCCAACTTCTTTTGCAATCGAACCATTTCTCTTGAATCTCTCGCTGAGGTTCTTGGGACATTTTTAGACAGTATTCAGTTTCTTTGCTTATCCAATCTATGTTGTCGTCCCTCAACACCCAAATGTCATGCTCTTCGACATCTCTCCCTTTTGAACTGCACTGATGTAGTCAATTCTTTACATTTCTTGGTGGGCCTTCTCGTACCATATTTCTACATATTTACAAGTCACTAGCGCCATAAGGGTGTTTTCTTGGAAGTCTACTATCTTTGCAGTGAAAAGGTATCTCTCACTCATGAATTTTCTATAGACATATTGGAACTCACTTCTCAAAAAAAATGAAGCCTGTGTGGAGTCCTGATAATATTTCTCCAAATGGTTCAGATGCTCCAACTCCTTTAGCACAGTGTCTATTTCCTCTTCATCTTTCCTCTCTCTATCTAGGGTGGCATCCGTGATCACCATCCCTACGTCGATAAGATCAGATGTCTTGGAATTATCTATGCTCATCAATTTCTCCTCTATGGTGATTAGGATTGAATTATCCAACGTAAGCCTCATTTTCTTAGTGGTTCTCTTCATAATGGTTTTCCTCTTTTGGTCGTAGGTGAATTCTTGTATATTGACGACCTCATCAACAGGTTTGGGGATTTTTTTTTCTCCCCAAGTAAGAGTATTTCCCAGGCTCTCGACTGTGTATATCTATTGGAGGCTCGGTTTTTGAACCTCTTATGTATGTCCCAATGGATCAGACTCTAGTTATTTCTCATAGGGTGGTAAGGTACTGGCCAAAACCAAGGAATCAAGGGTAGATTCGGTACTTATATGGTAATCGGTTGTTAAAATGTTGATTTCCTGTTGTGGAATTTATTTTTCTTCTTCGCCCGATCCTAGATCATCCCTCGAGTTGTCCATTGGGTTTCCCAGTATGTCGAGTGGCTCACTGTCCAGGTCACTTTCTACTTCATGCTTTCTCTATGAATGACTCTAAATTAGAACATTAGGACCCAAGGTGGATTCTCTCTTAGGTTCTTTCTCCTCTTTAATCTGCATTGGAGTGGTCAAGGACACAGATTAACTCTCCTTATCATCGTAGATGGTTATCAAATTGAACAATGTATTTGGTACACCTTTTCTCCCTGATGTCCTTGCTATCTCAGGCTAGGTGGACATATCCTCTGGTGATTTGATCTGAGGTGGCGACACTTAAGGGTTCTCTGACGATGTGATTTCTTCAAGATGCATCGACTCTAGGCCACTTGGTTCTCCTCGGATTTCAATTGGTTCATCATCGAGAATTATCATCATTTCTATCAGATTATGGGTCATTTTTCAATTGATCAATGATTCTATGTGCCCTTTCTAGCAAGAGAAATCCTCTTCTTCCTCTTATTTATAACAAATCATTAACTAAAAATAACTATCAAAAGTGAAAGCTAAGTAAAACAAAACATCACCACATGGCACTTCCATCTCTCTATCTTTTAAGAGTCATCGAATGGTTTCACTGAAGTGGATGACTCTTCTCATACTCTAACCATTTGACAAAGAGTTCCTCGCATGTGTTGGCATACGAGAATCTGTGTTGGTTAATCATGATCGAAAGGATCTCCTTTACTTCTACTGCCCATGCCCAATACTTGACTATTTTAACACTTAACTGTTGTAATATTGTTCGAGCCTTGATCAAGTGCTCCATGCACCATTGTACTTGTCTTGGTGCCATGTTTGCCACTTTTTCTATCTCTACAGTCCATGCTGAGTCTTTTTCTGCATGTTGTTTAAGTATGTCATGCAATTCGACAAAGTCCTTGGGTGAGTCGAATTCTGGGAGGTCGATGTCTTTCATCTCCCGATTGATCTTGACCCAAATTCTTTCGCAATCGATCCATTTTTCTTAAATCTCCCACTGATGTTCTTAGGCCATTTTTACCCAGTATTCGAACACTTTCTTTATCCAATCTATGTTGTTGTCGCTCAGCACTCGAATGTAGTGCTCTTTGGCGTCTCGACCCTTTTGAACTGCGTTGATGTAATAAATTCTTTCCACTGCTTGGTGAGCCTTCTGGTACCATGTTTCAACGTCTTTGCAGGTTTCTAGTGCCATGAGGGTGTCTTCTTGGAAGTCATCTATCCCCACAGTGAACAGGTGTCATTCATTCATGAATTTGTCATAGGCGCTTGGAACTCACTTCTCAAAAACACCGTGGCTTGTGTGGATTTCTGATAGTATTTTTCCAAGTGGCGTAGATGTTCCAACTCCTTTAGTGCAACAGCCAAATCCTCCTCATCTTTTCTTTCTCTATCTAGGGTGGCATCCGTGATAGCCATCCCTGCGGTGATAAGCTCAGACGTCTTGGCATGCTCTGTGTTGATCAATTTTTCCTCTGTGGGGATGAGGATCGAACTGTCAAATGTAAGCCTCATTTTTTTAGTGGTTCTCTTCATGATGGATTTCCTTTTTCAGTCATAGGTGATTGCTTGTATATCAGCGACCTCATCAACAGGTTTAGGAATTTGTTTTTCTCCCTAGGTCAAAGTGTTTTCCAGGCCTTCCGATTGTGATATTTGTTCTAGGGTGGATAATTTCTCAGGTTCTCTCTCCTTTGTAATTTGCACTGGAGTGACCAGGGACACCTCCAAACTCTCTTCATCATCGTAGATGGTTATTAAATTGAACAAGGGATTTGGTACACTTGTTCTCACTGATGTCCTCGCTATCTTGGGTTGGGTCGAAGTTTCCCCTGGTGATCCGACCTGTGGGGGTGGAACTTCAGGGTCTTCTGACCAAGTGATTTATTCAAGCTGCATCATCTCTAGGCCACTTGGTTCTCCTCGAATTTCGATTGGGTCATAAACTGGGATCCTCGTCATTTCTATCGGATCAAGGTCATTTTTCAATTGATCAATGATGCTCTGTGCCCCTTCTAGCAAGAGAAATCCCCTTCTTTGTGCCTCTGTTGTCTCTGTCGCTTTGTTTTTTTCCCTGGCTTTGAGAGCTTCCTTGGCCGACTACTCTATTGTTTCCACCTGTTCATCCATCCTCATGGCCTTGAACCTAGTCATATTTGGGTTGGTCATTCTCTGTACCACCTCGTCCCAGTCCTGGGCACACTCTGTGAAGATTTCGTCCTCGAATTTATCATGGGCATACGACCAACAGGATGATACCTATGAAACATGTTGGAGGACCAAGCCTTTAGGGTCATGCTTGCAGAATTGGCATGTCAGGAACCTGAATTCCAGTTGGCTAAGCCCTTCTTGTTTGGCTTGAGCAGTATCCTTCACCAGATAGAACCCCATATGGAAACTGTAGGGTATGAAAGCATGTTTCTTATCCTTGACTAATGTGGTGTTGTAGCCTTGCAGGATAGTCTGATCGCAAATTTGTCCCACAACAAGTCGATCTGGGACATGAGCAAGTAGGATATGTGGTGCTTCGGTGGCCCTGAACACCCTGAGGTAGGTTGAGCATTCGTCTGGATACCAATGGCCTACCTTTGCTATCATTTTCTTGGTTGTTGCAAATAATCTTGGGAATTCCTTCTTAAAAATAATGAAATGAATGCGGGCAATGAATTCATTGTAGATGAGTGCGTAAGATTTCTTGTACATGTTCTCCCATAGTATGCTAAAGTAGATGTGGATCGGGAGCTCTGCAACATGCCAGCTTAAATTCATGCCGACGAAGATGTTTCTCGTGCACATGACATTGAGCAGGTACGAGGCCATGTAAAATGTGGGTGCCTCCCCTTCTTTTGAAATTTGAGCCTACTGTACACATATGCTTAATTGTTTTGAGATTATAGATCCCTAGTTGAAGCTTCTCCCAGAGCTCGCCACTGTGTATGCCAATGGCATCCATGCTTCCAAAAACTTGGAGTAGTACTTTTCTCCATATAGTGGACAGATGAGAGCCATCAAATAAATGTATGTCTCTCTGGGGTTAATTGTCCCGTAACAACCATTGCTCCGATTAGTGAACTTCTTGCCTTCCTTCCACCATGAGGCCATCAACTGGCTGGTGTCATGGAATCCATAGAACTTCACCACAAAGTTCGTGTTGAGCTGCTCCTCTAGGTCCTTGAGCTTGTAGAATTTTTGGACTTCTTTCGGGAGGAATAATCCAACACATCCTCCATTTTCATCATTGATCAAGCACTTATGCCCGTCCGTATGGTCGATGAGCCATTTCAGAACCTCTATGTAGGGGAAAATCAGGGTTCTGCTTGCCACCATGTGTAAATACGATGGTCATATGTTTGGGAACACCTAGTCATCGAGCGCCCTTAAGTCCAGGTCACTGTGAGGGATATACTCTGGGTATTCTTCTCGGCTAATTCTGTTGAAGATATCCCCACACTGTGGGAGAGTTACTTTGGATCTAGTGGTTTCCTCTATACCACCAAAGGTTGGAGGCTGGAAAAATGATTTCTTGGTTGTTGTTTTAATGAAAGGCTCTGCCCTGGGAGCATACTCCAATTTCCTCGTGGTCCCTGGAGAAGAACCTTCACCTATTTCAACTTCTTTCATCTTGGGGGATCTCAGCAAGCATCTGGTGGTTAGATTTCTTGGCGACATCTTACTTGTAGCTATAACATAGTTTAGAGATTATGCAAGAAAACTAGATGCATATATTATGACCAACGAATTGAAAAACTTGAATACATACCTCTGCATCTTTTTAAAACTAGTTTTGATAATCATAGCATTGGTACAGTCTCGAGAAATTCACTTTTGTCCTTAGGATGCTCTGGAATTAAAATTGTGCACATAATGAATTCATTCAAAATTGTTCTAGAGATTTAAAATCACATCAACCATTCAATTTGGGTTATGAGTGTAATTTTATTAAATATTTCACCAGAGATTCAAAGATGTTTTAAAATTAAATTCATCATGGGTTGACGATGAGAGAGTGGGTGGTAATGTGGTCTATCGACGATTTCAAATTATTGTTTTATAATCATTGCACGAGGTAGAAAAAAATGAGGGATCATGCATTAATTGGTCTATTAAATGTCTAAATCCAATCCTATCTTATGCGGCAAACATCCCATTGTTTCGTTAGTTTATTTGGTGTATTGAGGGTTAGGATAATGCTTCAAACATTCTCATTGATCTCTTCTTGCAAAATATTTGATGCCGATCGATCTTGCCATATAAAGTTGATGTGGAAGAGATGACTAGGAGGTGTGACTAAGACCCAAGGATCCTAAAAGATGGCTTAGAATGAAACTGGGTCGTATGAAACCCTTATGTGGTGAGGACACATTTCGTTCGAGATCGGTGACTTCATTTACTCATGTTGATTGAAATCGAGACTTTATTTAAGATATAAGTTCTAAAACCCAATCCTATATTACCGACACTAAAAAGTATCAGGGATCGACAATCAGTGATAAACCTACCTAAGTGTTCTGGGATCGACTCTCTTGAAAAAGTCCCGATGCCGAAAACACATCGGGGATCGACGATTGACAATGTGATTGTCACAAAAAAAAAAAATTTTTTAACTTTTCTCAATTTCCCCAACCAAGATAAAGTGCATTGGTCATCATCTATCAGTGATTTACTTACGACCTTTGTCAATGTCTATCTTTCCCTCCTTTTGCCGATGCGGAAGGGGATCGACTATCTCTTGAAACTTTGTGCGAATAACTTATGGAAACTAACCCCACCTTCTACCGATATCGATTAGGGATCAACACTCGATGACTATGGTAAATATGTGGTTTCTTTACTTGCTTGAATTTTTTTCGACACCGAACCTGAGTGCACTAGGTGCAGGGTTAGTTGTCGATTCTCAATTTGGGTGTTAAGTTATTTTAGACATGGGGTTAACAAATTCAAACAAACATGACTTGATGATAAGAGTCATGAAAACATCACAAAAACAAATCATTTCCCAAAGTGAAATTGATTCAGAAAGTACAGAAAATACATCGTACCCAAAAAATGACAAAATTTCATAAGGATTTTTAGGGTGTGTTGAGTTCTCAACAGGCTCTCACATAGTGACTTCCACAACTGCAACTCACACAACAATGAATTTCACAAGCTTAATGCATGGGATTTCCTTCATGCACTGTCAGAATGTAGGATTCGAAGAGATCCTTACAACAATTTCTCCTTCAAAGAGGTGGCACATTACATGCTAGCTGACAGTCCGCATAGCATATGACACATTATCTATTCCATAGACTTCTTAGTCGTGGCTACTCTTTACTACATAAACACAGTACTCTACTCTTTGCATGATCCTAGGCACTCCCGTGAGGGAGTCACACCCAGACCTGACACTCTGGTACCATGATAAAATGGTAGAGTAGAGTATAATATACAAAATAATCAATTACACAATATTTGAATACATATGGACTCTATTATATAGAGTGAATAGGTTGTTATCATATCTAATTTATTATAAAGATAAATGGAGAGGTTGAGATAATATCTCAACAATGCACCAAATATGGTTCTCAAATCCAACTCTCAAACAACCTCCTATGAGTGAGATCACAAAAATCACACGTAGAGATTGAATCTGCTTCTTAATACATTAGCAATCATATTGGATAACTAGGAATTATATATTCCAACAAGTAGGTGAGTTATTTGTCAGTCTACAAATACAAATTTTATTTCTATTAAAATTTGAGCTAGTGGGGACCCTTTTCTATCATTTTATTTCTTATAAAATCATTTTTTGGAGGATCATCGGGACTAGGTTTTTCAAGAACACTATGTTAGACAATTATAGGTAGCATGGTTGCATAGAATTTGGCCAAACATATGTGCAGTAGATTACAAAACTTCATTGTGTTGCTCGGTTTGGATTGTATGCCCCTAGACCAAATTACCAACATGTCCTTGAATGGTTTGAGGAGGTGAGTTGAAACTTGCAATAAAACTCAAACTAAGACTTGGATAGATGAACCATTAGTTGGATATATCCAAGTCATTGGGTTTCATCTAGTGGGTCCCCTCCATTTTCTTTCTATTACCCGAAAATTTATTTGTTAGAGGATATTTGGAACTAGGGTTTTGTTCAATGAGGCATAGTGCAATTTATAAAAAATATGTTGATTTTTAAGAAAAATGTGTCGAGTGATTATGGGTAGTGTGGTCACATGTGCCTTGTCCAAACATATGTGTGGAATCTTACAAACATATGTTATGTTGCTCAGTTTGGATTTTATGCCCCTGGAACAAATTTCCAACATGTCCTTGAATGACTTGTAGAGGTGAGTTTCAACTAATGATAAAACTAAAGATGAGACTTTGATGGATGAATCATCAGTTGCATTGGATTTAGAGCACCGGGTTTTAGTTAGTGGGGACCCTCCATTGTGAATTCGTTGTCTATAGAAGCATTTGTTGGAATATATCAAGAACTAGGGTTTTGTTGAATGATGCATAATGCAATTTCTAAACAATAGGTCGATTTTTAAGTACAATGTATCAGGTGAATTTGGGTAGCATGGTCGTGTGGGCCTTGGACAAATGCACATGTAGGAGCTTGTAATTTTATTTTATGTTTCTTGGTTTAATTTTTATTCCCTTGGACTAAATTTCCAACATGTCCTTGAATGGCTTGAGGAGGCAAGCTGCCACTCACAATAAAACTCATGTAGGAGCTTGTAATTTTATTTTATGTTTCTTGGTTTAATTTTTATTCCCTTGGACTAAATTTCCAACATGTCCTTGAATGGCTTGAGGAGGCAAGCTGCCACTCACAATAAAACTCAGATCGAGACTCAGATGGATGAACCATCAATTGCATTGGATATGAGGAATTGGTTTTTAGCTAGTGGGCCCCTCTGTTGTTATTTTTTTCCCCAAAAAACATTTGTTGGAAGATATTAGGAACTAGGGTTTTTCTTAGTGCTTATTACATATGTTTGAGAATTTAACACCTTGTAGGGATATACATGGCATGGCATGGAAAGGAAAGGCAAGGCATGCCATGGCATGGTGTGACAAGGAAAGGCATAGCACGACAGGGAATGACATGGAAATGCAACGAAAGGATTAGAAAGGCATGGCATGGCAAGGAAAGACATGGAAAGGAAAGGCATGACATGGAAAATAAAGGAATGGAATTGAAATTCAAGGTAATGCATGACATGACATGGAAAGGGAACACATGGAATGGAAAGGGAAGGCATGGCATGTCATGGAAAGGAAAGGTATGACATGGAAATATGATGCATGGGAATGAATGACATGGCATGATAAGGCAAGGCAAGGAATAATAAGGAAAGGAAAGGAATGGCATGGAAAGACAAGTCATGGAAAGGCATGACATGGAAATTCAATGCATGGAATGAGATGACATGGCATGGAAAGGAAAGGCATGGCATGGCATTGAAAGGAAATAAATGGCATGGCATGGTCAGGAAAGGCATGGAATGGCAAGGAAAGGCAAGCCATGGAAATGAATGACATTGAAAGGAAAGGAATGGAAAGGCATGGCATGTTAAGGAAAGAAAATGCATGACATGGAAATACAAGGGATGGGAATGAATGGCATGATTATGCAAGCCATGCCATGGAATGAAAAGGAAATACATGCCTTTGTAAGGAAATGAAATGCATGGCAAGGAAAGGCAAGGCATGGCATGGCAAGGTAAGGTAAGGAAATATAAGGCATGGCATGGCATGGCATGGAAATGAAAGGAATGGCAATGCATGCCATGGAAAGGAAAAGAAATGCAAGGAAATTCATGGAATGGCATGGAAAGGCAAGGCATTGTATCGAAATGCATGACATGACATGGAATGAAAAGGAAAGGCATGGAAAGGAAATGCATGACATGGCATGGAATAGAAAGATAAGGCATGACATGGAATGGAATGGCATGGAAAGGAAAGGCATGACATGGCATGGAAATTCAAGGAATGGCATGGCATGGCATGGCATGGAAAATGAATGGAAGGAAAGGAATGGCATGGCAAGGCAAGGGATGGCATAGCATGACATGGCATTGCATGGAATGGAAAGGAAAGGCATGCCATGTCAAGGAAAGGAAAGGAAAGGAATGACATGACATGGAAAGTGAAGGAAAGGCATATATAATAAAGGAAACAAAAATCATGGCATGGAATGTAAAGGAAAATATAGCCATGGCATGGTATGGAAACCAAAAGAATGATATGGAAATGAAAGGCATGTAAATACAAGCCAGAGAATGGAAAGGAAAGGAATGACATGGAAAGGAAAGGAAATGCATGGCATGACATGGAAATGAAAGGAAATTAAATTCATGGAATTGAATGGAAAGCCAAGGCATGGCATGGAAAGACAAAAAAATGTAAGGAAAGGAAATTAAATGCAAGGCATGCTATGGAATGACATGGAAAGGAAAATCATGGCATGGAAAGGCAAAGCATGGTATGGCATGGAAAGGAAATAAAAACCAACACATGGAATGGAAAAGAAAGTAAATGGAATGCAAGGCATGGCATGGCAAGTCAAGGGAAGGCAAGGCATGACAAGGAAAGGCATGGTAAGGGAAGGCATGACAAGGAAATACATGGCATGAGATGAAATGTAAAGGAAAGGAAAGCCATGGAAAGGTAAGGCATGCCATGGCATGACATGGGAAGGAAATGCATGGCATGGCATGGAAAGTCAAGGCATGGCATGGGATGGAAAGGAAAGACAATGCAAGGCAAGACATGACATGGAAGGGAAAGTAATGTCATGGCATAGAACAACATGGAATGGAATGGAAAGGAATGGCATGGCATGGCAAGGAAAGGAAAGGAAAAACATGCATGACAAGGAAAGGCATGAAATGACATGGCATATCAAGGAAATTCATGGCATGACATGGCAAGGAAATGAAAGGCACGGTATGGAAAGGCAAGGCATGGTAAGCCATGTCATGGCATGACATGGAAAGTAAAGGTGAAGGGATACAAGGAAATGCAAGGAAATTAAAGGAAATGAAAGGTAAGGTAAGGTTAGGTGAAAAAGGAAAGGAAATGAAATGGAAGGATAAACATAGTTCCCTAACAACAAAAAAGAACCACAATATACAATAATACCATACAACCATAAAATGAAGCTAAAATTTCAATTATTCATAAATATGAAATGTTTTTTCAATTATTCATTTTACATACCTATGGTCATTCAATTAGACCATCGGGATCACTTCTAATACTAAATGTCTCCATTAAATTCTCATGGTCATAGTAAGGCAATAAGTATCACACCTTTCATGAGTTCTTACTTGGAATTGTTTGTAGTTGGAGGTTTGTGCCAACAACCAAATTCGTAAAGTGGTATATAACTTCTCCTGGTCTATAATATTGAAATACATAACCACCATTGTTTTTTGTTCTTCCATCACGTGTCATATATTATCCTTTAATAACCATCGACCCAATTGTAAATTCAATTCCTTCAAATTCTGGTATAGATTGCATGAGGGTCTTCTTTCCCTATAAGTAACATGCCAACCAATAATCAATGTCCCATTCATTACCTCTTCAGAAAACCATTGCATAATCAGTGCCCCTGGAAAAAATGTATTTCCAACACATGAGTCCACCAAATGACCAAAGCATAAACGATTTATGCTAGTTATTGAAAATTTAATAGAAGGTTTCACCGAACCTGGCAGTATGAGATATAAGACATGATCATACTTTTTTAAAATATTTTATTGGTCCTAATACAACTGGGATAATTACATAGTTATACTTTGACCAATGGGGAGTGATAAATGATACCATATATCAAGCCAGTCTGTTGATTCCCAATCATCCCATTCATTACTACTACATGGACCCCAAAAGAAAGAGAGTTTTCTCGTCCATATTTCAACGATTGCAGTGTCTGATGTTCAAACTAAGTGAAATCCACAAGTTCCCTAGACTATTTTCATTCATACTGTTGTGATTGATAAACATCAACCACCTCCCAAAAATAACTATGTACATGTCCTTTCCTCTGTGATTTTTTATCACGGGTTCTTGTTCCCTCTCCCATTAATGCATAATACCATTCAACAATGGATTCCACATCTCGAATGAGGGAAGTAGTTTTGAACTTCATTTATTTCTTACATAATTCTCTTTCTATGCATGTGAATTCTCCATCGTGATTCCCTTTCCTATGCTCGGACTCAAAATTGTTCCAAACGTGTGGTACCTTTATTTTTGTGTGAAACATCAACAACCATTGAAATACATGAGCATTTTTTAATTGAATTATGCAAGAATCTGACCAAATCCAAATCCATCTATATTTCCTTCTCCCTAAGGTGATTGTAAAACAACTAAAATAAATGTTGTATGTAGGATAAGTTATGGCACCTATCATCACTTATGTATAAGTGATACTCCTTCAATATAACTCTATTTTATTCATTACTATATGGCCCATTCATGTATGTGATCTAGACCATTATCCTGACATGATTTGAGTGATAATATTGGATTTGAATCTCATTTTATATTTGAAGGGTTTAGTTCTCAGCAAAATCAACCACTGATAAGACACTACCAACGAGAAATGTATCTCTTCATATTCTAATATCCTCATCTTACCATCGAGCTACATGGACATGCTGAACATATTATTGTGTCTTTTCAACAAATTACTTCATGAATCACATATTTGTACCTAGGAAGTCACAAATTGTATCATTTTTCTTTCCTACCCTCCATCAATATCATATGCAATGTTGGGAATAAAGACTCTAGATTACGACGACGTCAATATAATTGAGCATTCCTACAAAAGGGTGTTATGCAATACACGATATATATATATATATATATATATATATAATATATATATATATATATATATATATATATATTTGTGTATGTGTGTGTTTCATAATAATAACCATACTCAATGTGATATCTTAAACAACATGTGTTACAAATTGTGTTTATTCAAACATACCAATTCTTACATTTATGGAAATGTCATTGGCCCATGTTAAGTGCACTATGTACTATCCCGAATATCTCATACAATGTTTTCTATGTAATTTAAAGAAATTGTTTAATATGGGGTTCATAGTCCTCATATCTCCTTCTCAATTTTAGTACATTTTTTTGGTTGGAAGAAGGTCTAGTGTTATCATACCGGAAAGACTGTACTAGTCCCTTAACCGCTCCAACTAACTTCATGTCAGAACAAGGTATCCTACCAATGAAGGCCAACAAATATGTTGGACCAAGTGTGTCGAGTCTATCTCGACTATTATAATACTTTCTAATGGTTTTGGTATTGCATTTCATGAGATGAGAGGCTTGTTGGAGAAAAGGTTTCTAAAACTATGATGACTTGTTTATAAACATTTGACTATTTTAATGTATAAAGTTCTCCTAACAATAATCAAACTTCTAGATTTTAACAAATCCTAATATAATTGAAATTTAGTGGCATTGGATTTTGGTTCAAAATATAATATAATGATTTTATAAGAATGATAAAAAATAATATGATTAGTTAACTTACCTTCAACTGTTTATAGACCACTTTCATCCACTTGAATGTGTTTAGGAGTTCTTCACCACACATTTCTCAATCTAGGTAGTGACGATGAAATCCTATTCCGACACTCTTGACCTCCCTGTTGTGGAGTTATAAATGTTGAATTTCTTTCCCCTTCAATCATTGGTGGATCAATTTTGGGAGGACAATGGACATGCCCATCACTATTTTCTGCAAACGTTTGACTGTCCAGCAAGAGGTTTCACCACATGAACTTCTTCACCATAATGTTGTGCACTAGTTTCCTCTCTAATTGCATCCATTGTATAATCATCACCAAGAAAATCCTCCATCATTTGGTCATCCACAACAACTTGTCTTGATGA
>CBVK0104036812.1:0-10706 GCA_900067695.1 Picea abies
CTGAAATCCACCTGGATCCCAAACTTTCTCTTGGAGTTGTCTCTCGGCTCGTCTGTTCCGTTGCTTCTGTTATTGCATCTTCCCTGTTTCTCGTGCAGGTTTCTTCTCATCCAGCTTACTCTTGTTGATTGATTCTTCTGCTGACTCTGACATCAGCTTCTTTATCTCTTCAATCACCTCATACAACTACTCTATCGGTTGGTACTTCTATTGCAATCTATCTCGTTGCACTCGCTTCTTGCCGATGGGTGAATCACACTGATTTCCCAAGACATCTTCTTCCTCTATGGCCTTAGCTTTCCACTATGTTGCATCCTCCACTTCTACAGTCCCCATACTGAGTTTTCATTCAACTACTTCCCCTGAAATATTGATCCCTGTCATTTCTTTGGCTAGCTCCGTTCCAGCTTTTCTCAGCTCCTCATGCTGGTGTAGTCCCTCATCTGTTTCCAACTTAGCCTATTGGATGTGCATGCCTTGCACTAGCACTCTCCTATCAAGAGCATCTAATTCTTCACACAATACAACAAAGTCTATGTTGTCTGCTCTTTCTTCTACTGCAGATTCCAGTGTTGTAATCATCTCCTGTCCAGCTTCCTGGCTGAAAACATTGAGCAATTTTGCTAAATGCTCTTCTCCTTCCATCAGGACAGACATCAGTATATGTTCCTTCTCCTCCTTGAAATTCTCTGCTTGTTGTCTCCCTATCTCATCTGTAACATCTATGCTAGCCTCTCCTCGGCCGCTTGGTAGGAATATCTTGACTCCTCCAATGATCAGAACGATCCTATAATCCTTCTCTTCTGTTGTGATGAAAGTTTCTAACTTGTCATCATCTTCATTCACGCGGCTTGAAGTTCTACATGAATCTCCATATGAGTGAGGTCCTTCTTCTACCTCCTCATCTGTTAATGGACTCTTGGCTGAGATCATCTCTTCTCCCTTTCCCACCTGGAAATATGGGATGTCTCGTCTTCCCACCTGGCATTTTACGAGATCCACTGATCCGTTCTCATTGCCCACCTAGAAATCTATGAGACTCTTGCAAGATCACTTTCCCTTATGACTAAGGTTTTTAGCATGCCTCAACCACCTCTTTAACACTTGTTGCTGCCTTCTGGCACCCAACTTTTGAGTAGGCCATCTGGTTGTCCTGTTCAAAGGCCATTCGTACCTCCATTGTACCTTTGACTCTTGTTGCATCTTGAATTCTAGCTCCTCCATCTTCGCTCAAATTTCACTAAGTTCATTTTTCATCTATGCCTTACTCTTCTCCAAGTGGACTCTCCCTCATTCGCATTCATGACCTTCGATGACCATATTTATCTGCCTTCAACTCACCTGGTTGCTTACCATATGTTGCACACCTTGCAACAGATCAAACAAAGTATCACACCCTGTCTCCCTAGCTTACAGAAATCAATTATGCACCATCTCCTTTGTCTCTTTCTCTCTGCTGAGAGAAATCAAGATCTGATCTCCTTCTACCCACACTCTGCAGAAGAAATCTAGATTTGATACGACTCCTGGTGAAAATTGCCTTCCCTCCTTCGGGGTTGGCATGACCTCCCGGTCTAGGAACGTTCAAGTCATCAAACCAAATGATTCATCGTGATTCTGATGGAACCAGTTTCGACTTGACATAGGCCCTCTTTCACTTCCTCGATACCCACTATGTGGCACCTGTGGACCCTCTCCTTTGGTGCTTTTAGCTCCTACGCCAATGACCTTAGCTCTTGATGCTAATATCCTCCCTTGATGTGACCACAAACTGTGACCTTGGGCTAGCTTCCTTCGTGACCATGTACTTCGAGACTTTTTCGAGCTGCCTTCTCCTTTTCTCGATTTTCGAATTGACAAATGTTTTAGGACCAGATCTACGGTCCTCGTTCTTCTCGCTATCAACGACTATGATCAACCTCACGAGATCGGACTTCGCAAGTCCTTTATCCCCTCGACTATGCATTCTCCGATCATGAATCAACAATGCACTGATCCCTTGCCACATGCCTTTCCAAATCCAACGGTTTGGATTTTGAAATCACTCTTCACGACTTCACTAAGATCCTTTGCTTGCTCCCGGCAAACCTTATGAAGTTCCTACTCCTAAACCTCTCGATCTTCTGCCACCTGTCTCCTCCTCGACAGTGAGTGACCTCTCAAGTCCTCGATTCCCTTACACACTTAGCGCAATTTCACCTTTCGAGACTTAGGTTGTTCTTGAAGGCTTTCTACACTCCTTGCAGAAATATGTGCAACTCTCTCGTGACCTTGCTTGGCTTGAAAACCTTCACGGTTCCAAGTTCCTCTACGAGATTCCCGTGCCCTCCTGGCAACTCATCGCCCTTCCTCTTGAGCTTATAAGGTGAATTCACAACACCTTAGGTGCAGTCCTTGCGCTTGGCTCAGTTCTTTGACGACTTCTCTCTCGGCCTTATGGAAAGGTTCAAGGCATCTCCTTTCCTTTGTCAATGCACTTCTTGCGAAGACTTCCTTCACCAGAATGTTCAACAATTCTGGGACTCTACACCTTCAATCGTGTAGTTCCAAGGTATGCTCACACAAGCTCGATGCCCTCCTTAGAGTGTTAAGACTTAACTCCGAACTGTGGCTCTTTCCACACATGCTTTATTTTCAAGGGACTTAACTGCCTTGAAATTTCTCCCTGAGTCTGTGAATAAATTTGGTGTGCCCTCCTGGCAGCTTCTCTTCTGACTCCACTGAGTTCATACACACACTCCTTGCATCAGCTTTTAGAGATTCCAATCTCTATCACACACTCCTTACATCGGCTTTCAGAGATTCCAATCTCTATCACACACTCCTTTCACTTAGCCTAAAGAACCAGACTTAATTCAACACACTCTCGGATAGAAAATTGTATCTCTATCCCTGCATACGATTTCTAACATTCATCTACAAGTCAAATGCATGTAAAAGGCATTCATCACACAACACTCATTGAACAAAAAGATAAAACAGGAAAAACTATCATTTTCTATTAATGATGGAATGCCAAATTACAATGGTAGAGTCTGAGCTGCAACTGAGACTCGGCTCTCATCAACCTCCAACCTACCCAACCAGTCCAACCTTCTAATTGGGAAAAAATACAAAGATTTATACAAGAGGGGCTCAAATGAGCTTCCCTCACAAGCTAACTAATGGCATCAAATCACCACCCCTAATGCTTATTGAAAGGCCAAATTACAATGATGGCAATTATGCTCTGAATCGGATATTTATTTCTCCGTCAGTCTATTAATGTCGACCTTATCTCCAGCTTTTGTGAGAGCATGATCTGAATCTTCCAGCTTGTCTTCAATTAATGCCTAGATCACACCTTGGATCCTTGATGCAAAAATGAGAGAGAGACACCTTTCCTTCCTTGAATGCGCACCACATGTGTTGATTAGCTAGGGCATACTGATATGGAGCGATGTTCCTGCATCATACTCCATAGTAGAAAAAATCATGAGCTCTCCAATGTGGCTGAAATCCACCTGGATCCCAAACTTTCTCCTGGAGATGTCTCTCGGCTCCTCTGTTTTGCTGCTTCTGTTCCCGCATCTTCCCTTTTGGCGATGTTGCTCATGCAGGTTTCTTCTCATCTAGCTTCCTCTTGCTGACCGATTCTTCTGTCGACTTCGACATCAGCTTCCTTATCTCTTCGATCACCTCATCCAGATGCTCTATCAGCTGGTCTTTCTGTTGCAGTATATCTCATTGCACTCGCTTCTTGTTGATGGGTGAATCACACTGATTTCCAAAGACATCTTCTTCCTCTATGGCCTTAGCTTTCCACTCTGCTGCATCCTCCACTTCTACTGAACTGTCATTCAACTGCTTCCTCTGACAGATTGATCCCTGTCAGTTCTTCAGTTGGCTTTGTTCCATCTTTTCCTAGCTCCTTATGCTGGTGTAGTCCTTCATTTGTTTCCAAATTATCCTGTTGGATGTGCATGCCTTGCACTACCACTCTCCTCTCAATAGCGTCTAATTCTTCACACAGTCCAACAAAGCCTATGTTGTCTTCTCTTTCTTCTGCTGCATATTCCAGCACTGTAGTCATCTCTTGTCCAACTTCCTAGCTGAAAACATTGAGAGATTATGTTGAATGCTCTTCTCCTTCCGTCGTGACAGACATCAGTATCTGTTCCTTCTCCTCCTTGACAGTCTCTGCTTTCTTTCTCGCTGTCGCATTTGCAACATCTATGCTAGCCTCTCCTTGACAGCTTGGTAGGAATATCTCAACTCCTCCAATGATCAGAATGATCCTCTGATCCTTCTCCTCTACTGTGATGAAAGTTTCTAACTTGTCATCATCTTCATTCACGCAACTTGCAGTTCCACATGAATCTCCATCTAAGTGAGGTCCTTCTTCTACCTCCTCATCTGTTAATGGAATCTTGGCTGAGCTCATCTCTTCTCCCTTGCCCACCTGGAAATATGGGATGTCTCCTCTGCCCACCTGACATTTTATGAGATCCACTGAACCATTCTCATTTCCCACCTAGCAATCTATGAGACTCTTGCCAGATCTCTTTCCCTTATCACTAAGGTTTTCAGCATGCCTCAGTCACCTCTTTAACACGTGTTGATTTCTTATGGCCAACAACTTCTGAGCAGGCCATATGGCTTTCCTCTTCAAAGGTCATTCGTACCTCCAGTGTACCTTTGACTCCTACTGCATCTTGAATTCTAGCTCCTCCATCTTCGCTTGAATGTCACTGAGCTCCTTGTCCATCTCTGCCTTACTCTTCTACGAGTAGACTCTCCCTCATTTGCATTTATGACCTTCGTCGGCCATCTTGCTCTACCTTCAACTCACCTCGTTGCTTACCATCTTTCGTACACCTTGCAACAACTCCAACAAAGTATCGCACCCTATCTCCCTGGCTTACAGAAATCAATTCTGCATCGGCTCCTTTATCTCTTTTTCTTTGCTGAGATAAATCAAGCTCTAATCTCCTTTTGCAGACACTCTTCAGACAAATATAGCTCTGATACCACTCTTGGTGACAACCCCCTTCGCTCCTCCAGTGCTGGCACGACCGACCAGTATAGGATCATTCAAGTTGTCGAACCGAATGGTTCGTTGGGCTCCCGATGGAACCAATTTTGACTTGACACAAGCCCTCTTTCACTTCCTCGGTACCCACTATGTGGCACCTGTGGACCCTCCCCTTTGGAAATTTTATCTCCTACGCCAACGACATTAGCTCTCGATGCTAAGCTCCTCCCTTGATGTGACCACATACTACGACCATGGTCTGACTCCCTTCGCGACCCCGCACTTCGGGACTTTCGTGAGTTGCCTTCTCCTTTTCTCGATTTTTGAATAGGTGAATGTTTTGGGACCAGATCTACGGTCCTCGTTCTTCTCATGATCAACGGATATGATCGACCTCACGAGCTCGGACTTCGTGAATCCTTTCTCCCCTCGACTCTTCCTTCTCTGATTGCGAATAAGCGATGCGTTGATCCCTTTCCACGTGCCTTTCCAGATCCAATGGTATGGATTTTGAAATCACTCTTCGCGACTTCGTGAAGATCCTTTTCTTGCTCTCGACAAACCTTATGAAATTCCTACTCCTGAATCTCTCGATCTTCTTCCACCTGACTCCTCCTCGACAATGAGTGACCTCTCCATCTTCGGGACTTTGGAAAGTCCTGGATTCCCTTGCACACTCAGCTCAATTTCACGTTGGAAAGTCCTGGATTCCCTTGCACACTCAGCTCAATTTCACCTTTTGAGACTTAGGTTGTTCTCGAAGGCTTTATGCACTCCTTGCAGAAATCTGTGCAACTCTCCCGCGACCTTGCTCGGCTTGAAAACCTTCACAGTTCTAAGTTCCTCTGCGAGCTTCTTGTGCCCTCCTGGAAACTCATCGCCCTTCCTCCTGAGCTTATAAGGTGAATTCACAACACCTTAGGCACACTCTTTGCGCTTGACGCAGTTCTTCGATGGCTTCTCTCTCAACCTTGTGGAAAGGTTCAAGGCATCTCCTTTCCTTTGCCGATGCACTTCTTGCAAAGACTTCCTTCACCAGAATGTTCATCAATTTTGGGACTCCTCTATACCTTCAGCCGTGTATTTCCTAGGTATGCTCATGCAAGCTCAATGCTCTCTTGGCAGAGTATTCCAAAGTGTTCAGTAACTCTGAATTGTGCCTCTCTCCACATAGACTTTGTTTTCAAGGGAATTAACCACCTTGAAATTTCTCCCTGAGTTTGTGAATAAATCTAGTATGCCTTACTGACAGCTTCTCTTCTGACTCCACTAAGTTCAGACACGCACTCCTTGCATCGGCTTTCAGAGCTTCCAATATCTGTCGCACACTCCTTGCACTTAGCCTGGAGAACCAGAATTATTTCAACACACTCTCGGATAGAAAACTGTATCTCTATCCTTGCAGACGATTTCTAACATTCATCTAGATAGAAAACTGTATCTCTATCCTTGCAGACGATTTCTAACATTCATCTACAGCTCAAATGCATGTAAAAGACATTAATCACACAACACTCATTTAACAGAAAGATAAATCAGGAAAAACTGTCATTTTCTATTAATGATGGAATGTCAAATTACAATGGTGGAGTCCAAGCTGCAACTGAGACTCGACTCTCATCAACCTCCAACCTACCCAACCAATCCAACCTTCTAATTGGGAAAAAATACAAAGATGTATACAAGAGGGGCTCAAATGAGCTTCCCTCGCAAGCTAACTAATGGCAACAAATTACCACCCCTAATTCTTATCGAAAGGCCAAATTACAATGATGGCAATTCTACTCCGAATCAGACACAAATCTATTTCACCGTCAGTCTATTAATGGTGACCTTATCTCCATATTGTGTGAGAGAACGATCTGGCTCTTCCAGCTTGTCTTCAATTAAAACCTGGATCACGCCTTGGATACTCGAGGCAAAAATGAGAGGGTGGCGCCTCTCCTTCCTTGAATGCGCATCATGTGTGTTGTTTAGCTAGCATGTGTTGAGGTGGATCAATGCTCCCGCATCAAAAAACATGATGGAGCTTAGAGTTATTGGGAAACTCTAACTGGTAGGCCACTGGCACCACTCTCTTTAGAATACGATAAGGATCATAAAATTTGGGGGCGAGTTTTTGACAGTGTTGGGCTTTGAGTGAAGTCTTTTTATAATGTTGCAGACGAAGAAAGACCTGGTCCCCTTCAACAAATTCACGTTCAAAATGACCCTGGCATGCTTGTTGTTTCATGTGATTCTGAGCCATGACCAAATTTTATTTGAGAGTACGGAGAATGGCCATGCATATTGTAAGAGTTTGATCCACTCATTGAACCTTGGAGACATCGAGCATGTATGATAGAACTGAGGGTGGATTTTGTCCATAGACTACTTCAAACAGAGTAATGTGATTGGTTGTATGGTAAGAGATGTTGTACCACCATTCAACAAGAGGTAACCACTAAACCCACTAATTTTGTCTGTTGGAAGAAAAACACCTCAAATAGGTTTCCAAACACTTGTTTACTACTTCATTTTGTCCATCAGTCTGAAGATGATATGTTGCGCTGAGATGCAATTGGGTTCCCTAGATTCTGAACAATTCTTGCTAGAAATTGGTGGTAAAAGTTGGAGCACGATAAAAAACAATAGAATGAGGCATGCCATGGAGTTTGAAGATATTATCTACAAAAAATTGCCACAGTGGATGTTGTGAAAGGGTGTTGAAGAGCACATAAATGAGCATATTTGGAAAGACGATCCACTACAACCATGATGACTGACTTCTTGCTTGATTTAGGTAAGCCAACAATCAAGTCCATAGAAATATATGTCCAAATAGTAGGTGGAATCATAAGTGGTTGGAGTTTGGCACTTAGTACCAATCACCTTCTTTAAGCATGAGACATGAAAAACAAGATGGAGCTTAGAATAACTGGGCAAAGTTAACTGGTAAGCCACCTGCCCCACTCGCTTGAGAATTTTATAAGGACCATAAGATTTGGGAGAAAACTTATGACAGTGGTCCATTTTGAGTGAAGTATTCTTATAGGGTTGCAGATGAAGAAACAGTTGGTCCCCTTCCATAAATTATTGTTCTTAATGATCATGATTTGCTTGTTTCTTCATGCAATTCTGAGCCATGGCCAAATTTGTTTTGAGGGTGTGGAGAATGGCCTCGCAAACTGTAACATTGTTGTCAACCTCATGAAACTTCGATACATCTGGCATGTAGAAAAGAACTGGTGGTGGTTTTTGTCCATATACCTCTTCAAAAGGATTCATGTGATTAGTTGCATGGTAATATGTGTTGTACCACCATTCATCAAGGGGTAACCATTGAGCCCATTGATTACATCATGCAGATGCAAAACACCTCAAATAGGTTTCCAAAAACTTGTTGACAACTTCAATTTGGCCATCATTATAGGGATGATAGGTGGTGCTAAGATGCAATTGGGTGCCTTGGAGACGGAACAATTCTTTCCAAAAATTGTTGGTAAAAGTGGGATCTTGGTCAGAGACAATAGAATGAGGCATGCCATGAAACTTGAATAAATTATCCATGAAAATTTGATCCATTGTGGATGTTATGAATGGGTGTTGGAGAGAACAGAAATGAGTATATTTGGAAATACGATCTGAACTACCACCATGATGACTGATTTATTTCCCTATTTAGGTAAGCCAACAATGAAGTCCATAGAAAGATCTTGCCAAATAGCCAACGGAATCAGGAGCGGTTGTAGTGTGTCTGTGGTCTTGACTGTTTCTCCCTTATTATGTTGACATTCATCACATTCAACCACAAAGGTGTGGATGTCTTGTTTCATACCATCCCAGAAAAAATAAATGTTTGACCCGTTCATAGGTTTTGGTAAAACCAGAATTCCCAGCTATAGGTTAAGCATGAAACTCAGAGAGAATGATGGATTTAAGGTTCGACTATTTGCTTAAATAAATGTGACCATTATAATAAACTCACCATGGTGCCATGAGTACCCTGGAGAAGCTTGAGGATCCTGTTGCAGTGTTTGGATCATTCTAGAAAGTTTGGAGTCTTGCAACCATTTCCAGCGAACCTCCTGAACCCAATTTGTGAGAATGAGAGGGAAAAAAGGGACCTGACTTCTTCATATTTACTTGAAATGGCATCGGCCACCACATTTTATTTTCCTTTTTTGTAAAGGATCTCATAGTCATATCCAAATAGCTTGGTTACCCATTTTTGTTGCACCAAGGAAAAAATTTGTTGTTCCAGAAAATACTTGAGGCTTTGATTATCAATTTTAAATTTGAAGCGTTTCCCCAAGAGATAAGGACACCGAAGATCCACAACATGAAAAATAGCCAACATTTCCTTTTCATAGGTGGATTGGAACAAATGGTGCTTGAACACTTGTTTTCCAGTGAAACCCAATGGTCGACCATATTAAATGAGGACAACCCCAATGCCTTTTCTTGAGGCGTCATATTCCAGTACAAAGGTCTTGTTGAAGTAAGGGAGAGTCAGAATAGGAGTAGTCCACATAGTTGCTTTCAAATCTTGGAAGGAATGGTTGGTTGTAGGAGTCCAAGTGAAATAATTATTTTTAAGGAGCGTTGTGAGGGGAGCTGCAATTTTTCCATAATGATGAACAAACTTGCGATAATATCTCGTCAAACCCGGGAAGCCACACAAACTTTTAAGAGTTTTTGGGTGCAACCAATCCTGCATAGCTTCAATTTTCTTTGGATCCACCCTGACACCATCCTTGCATACAATATGTCCCAGGTACTCAACTTCAGAGGATACAAAAGCACATTTAGACCGCTTAAGAAAAATTTTGTGTTGAGAAAGTAGCTACATAACTTGATCCACATGGGTAAGATGCACTTGCTAAGTTTTACTATAGAAGAGAATATCATCAAAGAAAACCAAGACAAAATGATGGAGGAAAGGACATAAGACATGATTCATGAGACTTTGAAAAGTGGAGGGATCATTACAGAGGTCGAATGGCATAACCAAGATCTCATAGTGACCCTCATGATTTATGAATGTAATCTTGGTAATGTCTTCTTCTTTCATACGAATTTGGTGGTAGCTAGAACGAAGAACAAGTTTGGTAAAATATTGAGCACCACTCAATTCATACAAAAGGTCATCAATGACATGAATAGGAAATTTGTCTTTGATTGTGAGTTTGTTGAGGGCACGAAAATCGGGACACATGTGCCAATTGGTACCTTCTTTCTTGACTACCATGCCTACTAGAGAAGAATATGGGCTTGTAGTGGGGCGGATGACACTGGCTTCTACCAATCCTTGAAAAATATTCTCAATTTCACTCTTTTGCATGAAGGGATGACAATAAGGGTGAACATTTGTGGGAAGACTACCCGGAACTAGAGGAATGGAATGATCATGGACACCATGAGAAGGGGGGAGTCCCTAGGGGGTTTGAAACATAGCTTGGTGTTGGGAGAGGATAGATTGGAGGTTGGGATGGAAAGAGGGTGCTTCAACTGTTGAATGGATCGAAGTTGGGAAATAATGTCAGAATGACCTTTTCTGAGGAGCTTCCATTCAATGGGAACTGATGATCTCCGGTGAACTTGTGGTGATGCCTTGGAACTAGTGTCGTTGGCCCTCCTGCTGGAATTGCATGGTTAATTTATGGAAATCCATGGTGATAGGGCCGAGAGTGCGTAACCATTCAACACCAAG
>CBVK0104036827.1:0-10027 GCA_900067695.1 Picea abies
ATATACTGAACAGACAGATATCTAGAAGGAGAAGTTGGCCCTAGCAAATCTGGCAGAACCACTATAAATACAGGGCACCAGTTCTCATTTGATACATCTCAGAATTGCAGAGAGCAACTGGTGCGCACTGCAGTTCCCAGTTTGGTGCGCATGTGTGGAGGAGAGATGCAAGTGCAGCTGCTGCAACAACCAGTTTCAGTATTGGCTTGGACTATCTCTTGGCTAGGGTTTGGACTATCTGATCAACTATTATTGGTGCACTATCCTTGGAGGAAGATGTGCTACACCTTATTTGTCTATCTAGCCTAGGGTTTTCTTCCGGAGTAATTCTCAGTCAAGGTTAAGGTGCTCGGAGGGTGGCTTCGGCCTATGGTTGGGTGAGGAGGGTATCGTCAATGGTAAAACAAGCACATAATATTCTATATTCTAACACTAGCCTCTCCTCGACCACTTGGTAGGAATATCTCGACTCCTCCAATGATCAAAATTCTCCCCTGATCCTTCTCTTCGATGGTGGAAGTTTGCAACTTCTCATCATCTTCATTCACATGGCTCGCAGCTTCGCGTGAATCTTGCTCTAAGTGAGGTCTTCCTTCTACCTCCTCTTCATCCGTCAACATCCTCTGACGTGAACTCTCAACTGAGCTCATCTCTTCTTCCTTTCCCACCTGGAAATATGGGATGTCTCTTTTGCCACCCGACAGTTTATGAGATCCACTGATCGCTTCTCATTGCCCACCTGGGAATCTATGAGATTCTTTCCAGATCTCTTTCCCTTATGACCGAGGTTTTCAGAATGCCTCAACCACATTTTTAACACCTGTGGCTACCTCCTGGCCAACAAATTCTGAACAAGCCATTTGGCTGTCCTCTTCAAAGGTCATTCATACCTCCAGTGCACCTTTGTCTCCTATTGCATTTTGAATGCAAGACTCTCCATCTGTGTCCAGATTTCACTGAGATTCTTGTCCATCTCCACCTTGGTATTCTGTGGGTAGACTCCCACTTGACCATGTTTATGACCGTCAATGGCCATCTTTTTCTTCTACCTGCCCTCTTGGAAAGTCTCCTATTCACTCTACAACTGAGAGCATCTTTAGCTTCTCCTTTGCCTGAAATCTACAGATGAAAACTATCCTCTGATACCACTTTGATGGTATCAAACTATCTCCTTTGTTTATGATCTACAGACAAAAAAATCTATGATACCACTCTGGCGTCAACCACCCCTACTCTCCTGTCAATGAGGGGCTGAGTCGACCTCCCGTTCTAGGATCGTTCAATCCACCGAACCAAATGGTTCATCAGGATCCTTATGGAACCAATTTAACTTGTTAGAGGCCCTTTTTAATTCCTCGACAACCACTATGTGGCACCTATGGACCCTCTCCTTAGCACTTTTCAACTGTTACACCAACGAACTTACCTCTCGATGCTATGATCCTCCCTTGATGTGACCATGGTCTATGTACGTGGGCCAACTCCCTTCACGACCCCGCACTTCTGGACTTTCGTGAATTTCTTTCTTCTCCTTCCCTGATTTCCCAAATCGGAGAATTCTTCGGGACCAGATCTATGGTCCTAATTCTCCTTGTGATCAATGAATGTGATCAACTTCGTGAGTTCGAACCTCATGAGTATTTTCTTCTCTCTGTTGAAATAATGTAACCGCGAATAAAATTCTTATTATTATTGTTATTTTATTATTAGGATTAATCCCCATTGTGGATTAATCATGTCAAGAATTGTACAAGGGTAGCCAACTGTGAAGCACTACTAGCAAGGGATGATGATCAAGCCCTAGCTACTTACACAAAAGGAGGAAGGAAGAAACCCTACTTCAAAAGGGAATCTCATAGAGAACCACAACCATCAAACAAATTCAACAACCAAGAATCTCATTCAAGAAATTTTCAGAAGAAAGGACAATGCAAGGGATGAGATCTCTCATCTATACAATGCTATCATTGTGATAAGATGGGACATAAGGCGAATAATTGTCCAGTCATAAGAGAAGAGTACAAGAGGAAGCACAAAAGGCAACATGCTCACATAGACGAAGATGAAGAACCACCTATGAAGATGATTAAGGACCATGTCTTGATCTCAACTCTCTCAGGATCTGTATCACCTAGAAAGGACACATGGCTCATTGATAGCAGTGCATCAAAACATATGACGGGTAAGAAAAATACTCTCTCTTGTATTTCAAAAAATAAGTTTTCTCAGAAAGTAACTCTTGGAGATGATTATCAATATCCCATCAAGGGAATAGGAGAATCAAACTACAAACTAGATTCAAAAAACTCAATAACAATAAAGGACGTACTCTATGTACTGGGCCTAAAGAAGAGCTTACTCTCCATATCAGCTTTAGACAAGAAAGGATATAGAGTTGCCTTCATAGATGGAGAAGTTCTTATGTGGGCTAAGGGAGAAACCTTAAATAAAGCAATTGTCATCATAAGTGAAGAAAATGGATTATATAAGTTGAAGGGTCACCCAGAAACTGCCATGACCCATGCCATCGAAAACTCATGCGAACTTTGGCATAGAATATTGGCCCACATCAACTACAAGGCACTACCATACATATGCAAAGCTATCATAGGTTTACCAGAAATCAAGGTTGATCAGGAAGGCATATGCAATGGATGTACACAAGGGAAGAACATCAATAACCCTTTTCCAAAGAGGGACAACAAAGAAAAAGGAGCATTGGAACTCATCCATTCAGAGGTGTGTGGCCCAATGCCATCATCCTCCATTAGCGGGTATGTTTACTATGTATCATTTATTGATGATTATTCTCGTAAGACTTGGATATATTTCTTAAAATATAAAGATGAAGTATTCAGTAAATTCAAGAAATTCAAAGCCTTGATAGAGAATCTTTCCGAAAGAAAGATTAAGATACTCAAGTCAGATAATGGAGGAGAATATACCTCAAAGGAGTTCGTAAACTTCTGTAGAGATGTTGGGATCAAGAGGGAACTCACTACTCCCTATAATCCTGAAAAAAATGGTGTAGCTGAAAGGAAGAACAAAACAATTATGGAAGCTGTAAAGACCATGATTCACGATCAAGATCTTCCTATGTGCTTATGGGTAGAAGCAGCAATGACAACTGTTTATGTGCAGAACAGATTATCCCATAGTGCACTTGGGTTCAAGACCTGGTTGGGTGACAATAGAGATATTTTCAATGGTAAAATGAGCACATCCATAATATTCTAACACATGGGACCTTCTCGGCTTTAAACCATTAAAGCTTGAAGATTTTAGAACCCATATAAGGAAGCTGATGAGTATTTAATCAAATTTCGATTCTTCTTATTTTGTGGAATTTAGAAAGAAGTAATTATGCCCAAGTTTACTTGAGGTCACAATCTAGGGGCGTTAATGTTACATTGGGCTTTGCTCAATCCACAATAAAATATGTCTCTTCTTAGTGGATTGTTAAAAACAAGCAAGAACACCAAGAAAACAATAATCCTCAAGATATACAAAAATTCTTCCAATCCATTTTGATTCAAACATATGGATTTTTTCTTAAATCAAACCATTGAAGTTCATAAACAAAAAAAGTAGGTCTTTGAAGTTCATAAACATATGGAAACTTGAGACTTTTTATAACCATGACTAGCCTTTTCTCATGCAATGAGTCTTCACAATGGTGCACCTTATTCACAAAGTACAAGACCATTAAATTCCCTTGTATGAGATTTGATCTCATGGTAATGGTTATACTCATGATAGGTAAACTACTTAAGCTATGAATCTTTCACCATCAATCATAATTGTGGTGAAATTTATGGATATGAACTATGTTAATATTTAGAAACTTTATGAATATTTTGAATGGACACTCCACCCATTAGGGATCCAATTGATGTTGTTATCTTATTCACAAAGTAGAAAGATCGTTAAATTCCCTCGTATGAGATTTGATCTCATGGTAATGGTTATACTTATGGTTGGTGAACTACTTAAGGTATGAATCTTTCACCATAAATCATAATTGTGGTGAAATTTATGGATATGAACTATGTTAATATTTAGAAACATTCTCAATAAATTTTGTATCGCAAGGTTGTTTGTTTTGGCCATGACTTCTTTTCTAATAAAAATATAACCTATACAGGGTTCACTTAATGAACCTATGATATGGCATGTGCATCTATGGAATATTAAATAATACCTTTAATTTTATTAGATATTAAAAAATGTCCCAAAATTCTTTTGTTGAACCCCCTCCCAATATACCTTTTCAATTAAAAATCCCCCTACTTTCACTAAATATCCTAAGTATCCATTTTTGTGTGACATTTTAATATATTTTTTTATTTCTAACCCTGGTATGGTGACTTGAAATCACTCTTGTAAGCTTTGGATGAGGATTATGCAAACAAAATTTGGGCTACCTTTTTTTCTTCCTTATTTTAATTTAACCAACACATTGATTGGACTTCAACCAAGGTTCTAACAACACTAATTGGTTTGAATCATTCAATGAAGTTAAAATGGTCCAAGTTACTCAAATCATGCCTCCTCTTCTCTTTTCCAAAGGAGCAACTAGACAAAGAGACTAGTAGTAGAGTTGTTGGATTTTGAGTCATTAATATATTAATATATACATCACACTTCTTAGTGCATGGGATAAAAATATTTCTAGAAGCTATAAGCATATATCCATATGAAATTTTATTTGTTTATATTCAATAAGGATTCATAATAAAGTCTTTCAACCAAGTAGTATTTTCATGTCTTGGTCAAATCCTAGATTTCTAATAAAATGTTTAGTCAAATCCTTAATTTCATTGAGTCCAAAATTGATGGGAGAATACACATAGAAAGTTGATATCAGAGAGTTGGGAGATGTGCCGATATTTATAAGCCTAAGTGTCACCCCCCCGAGCTAGGGGTAACTAAGGAGATGATGTCTCGAGGCCCGCATGTAGAAGACATGGAGTTCCAAGAGATAGATGGCCAACTGAGCCCACATTGAGCAAACATAGCTCCTCCTCTACACCACACATCACCATTCATCGAAAACAACATGGTAGCGTCCACCACACCCGCCTGACCTAGAAAGTAT
This sequence comes from Picea abies, assembly GCA_900067695.1. Taxonomy (NCBI): domain Eukaryota; kingdom Viridiplantae; phylum Streptophyta; class Pinopsida; order Pinales; family Pinaceae; genus Picea; species Picea abies. Next base: position 5,099 of record CBVK0104036827.1, read on the forward strand.
AACAAGTCTTTCTTCATGAGGTAACAAGTCCGGTCTCATGGTAAGTGCCACTTTAATAATTGAATCATTTGAGCATGTTGCAAAGAGTCCTTTCTTGATTATGAAAATGTTTTCTTGGAAATTATACCTTTTGCCTCATTTCAACTTGGTTATTGACATGGTTTCCTGGTAAGTGGGTCACCCTTGGGAAAATGGTTTCTACTAGGGGGTCTCCTTGAAGGGTCATCGTACCATTCCCGCACATACTAACCACTTTCCACACCTCTTCATTTCGTTTCCTCATATTTTGGGTTTTCATGCTCATTGACCCCAAGAAGGGCTTGTACCTCATTTCATGGGAAGAAGGGGTTGAACACCTAGAGGTATTGTAGCTATGTTGACATGCCCTAATGGCCTGTTAAGTGGGTAAGGGAAAAAACTCGATGGCAAGTCCTAATTAGACCTACTCTTGTTTGGGATGGCGTTTCTGACCAATATGTGGGTTTGGTTTCCACTCTAACTAATGATATAAATATGAATATGAGAACCGAAGGTTCTCATATGAATTAAAGTCTAAAAATAAATTGACTAATGCTAACTACTTAATCTAAATGAAAATCTATTCCAATCCTATCCTGATCAGGAGCAAGCTAGCTAAGATTGAATACAATGAAAGATGATATCATTTGAATTGGAAAGAATTCTTATAATCAAAAGAGAAATGAGATAACAACAACATTACATACACATATACAATTAGTAGCAATATGTTTCTATAACATTGTGGTTGTATTCAAAAGGAAACATGTGACCACATGAGCATACATAAAATATTGTAGAAGTAATTCATACAAAAGAAAATGTAACACTCAAATGTAAGATAAATGCATTAAGAAAAGTCTCAAACACATTCACCAAGATCCCATATCTTCAAAAATCCTCTTGCTTTTCATTAATTTCAAAGTAATAGTATTGTTCGTCATATACAAAGTGAAGATGTCCTTTTTACTCTGTAGCCATTTCTTTTATAGAGTAAGAAAAGACTGTTACATTCTATAACTATCTTCCTGTCAGATGACAGTTACGACACTTTGTTTCATATTATAAGTGGGACTTTACAAAATTACATAGTGATCAAAATAAAGGAAATCTGTTACAATAATCAAATGGTCTTTGGTGGTTGCATCTTATCCCTATAGTCCTTACACAACTTGAAATATTTTAAGATAAAATCTATCCCGTGTAGCTGCATTTTCTCAAGATCTATCTCACCATCACAGATCAGAGCTATCACTTCTGTCTTTAAGCTCTACTCTATCTATTGTATGGAGTCCTTGGCTAGTGAATTTAGTTTGTCTGGCTTCATTAGCCTTGTCTCTAACATTTCTTTATTAACCTCATTTGTGGCTTCAATAGATTTCATGCTAATATTCCTTCTAGTCTTTACATCTTCTATCATCATTTGAATTGGTGATGCTTTTTCTAGATCTATTAGGGTATCCATTCCGAATTTTCTATGTAATCCATCCGATTCTCTCCATAATATTTTGCAAGCGTTTCCAACTGCTTCCTAAGTGATTTTGACACTGTTCATTATAGCCACGGGGGCTTCACCTTATTGACCAACACCTTATCATGTTCATTCATAAATGGGGTTTTTTAATTATGAAAAATAAGGTCAATATATTGTAGGTATTGGAGGGGATGTGTGGTCTTAAGGGGTTTATAGGTGTTGGGGGTATACAAAGGAGAATATAGTTAAAATATGGGTTTATTTTATTGGAAAGATGTATTGGGAGGGGGGTTCAATAAAATGATTTTGGGAGGTTTTTATCAATATCTAGTGAAATTAGGGGTATTCTTTAATATCCCACGAATGCAGGCGCTATGTTGCAGGTTCACTGAGTGAAGACCTAGTGGATTCTCTATGTAGTTCCAACCCAAAGTAACCCAAGAAATATAAATAAATAATGGGAAAAAAATTGTAATGTGGATGTGTACGAATGTGCTTATATGTTGTGTTATCAAAGTACATTGTGTGAAAATGTTAGATGTTCTTTCTTGGTCTTCTCACCGTCACCTTGGCGACCCATAACTAAAAACATTTCAGGTTTCATCAAATAGGAAATACATGATGAATATGAAGGTATTTTCACAGTTGATTATAATGATAACACAAAAGATGCAGGATAAACTATTATAGGTCCAATTTATAGTGAGAACTTAATTGTAAGGTGGAATATAAAAATTATTCTCATGTTTTAATGAATTTTGTATTCACATTCAGAATGTTGGTAAGTGGTGAAAATGATAAATTCAATACTATGTTGTGTGTATCTTTGTGGTGATAGTTGAAATTATATCTATTGTAATCAACAAAATTTACCCAATGCATACAAGAGATAGAAATCATTTGACAACTCAAACATATTGAAACTATGAGTAAGGTACCAACTCTTAAATATATCATGGACCTTCATATCAAACATTTTCTGTGTTGAGGGTGGATACATCCTAACAACATAGATATTCAATTTTGTATCTATACTAGACCTAAAAAATATCTCTTCAAATCCTTGTGTGTCGGAAATGGAAGAAGCTCCCAACATTTCCTCTCTAGATTCTTACATGCAACTATTGGTAGTTTGAATATGGATACATTCTTGTTTCTTTTTGTTTGTAGGACAATTGTTAACATTCCACCTGAGCACTTGATGGGTATCATCTAGGGGTTAGTAGTATGAGACACCAAACTATACCTTTTTTCCCTGAGAAAACACCATTTTTTTCCATAGTTGCTTGTTGTCCCTTTACAACCAGTGACAAAAATAGATGGTATCTCCTTGTCCTCTTTCAACAAGTGATTGGTCCCTCTCTATAAAAAAGCAGGATGCAACTGGGTTTGTTTCCCCAAAATTAGAACAAAGTTTTCATGATATGGGATCAATCATGGATTTTTTGTGTCTCGACCTCCAAAACGTTTTTACTTTGGGCATGGAGATCCTATCCAATTTAACCATTTGATCCTATCTCTAATATTCTGTATAATGGGAGGTATCTCATGAAAAAAGGGAGGGAAATGGAGATATAAACCTCATGCTGATGACTTGATCATAATATTTTGGGAAAAGAGCTTGGAAAATTACTGCAACATCAACTTCAATTATTGTAAGCTGTAAACCATTTGGTTTTATTAATAGAAGATACATGTGAATTCCCCCCTTTATTTGATTTCATATGATTGTCATGATCTTTAAGAGAATACAGATTTTCATATTATATCATTAGATCCATAATCTATATATGAAACGTTTGATCTTGTGGACGGAGTTTTTTTGTGTCTTCGTGTTTGCAGGATCACATGGACATGAGTGAAGGATATTGTCAATAAAGAAAACAACAATCAAGCATGTAGGGACAACCATATGGTGATCAAGCAAGCCCCTTTTGTTCCATTCACTCATAGATCATTTTCATGTACAATTTAGATCTAGGAGATTCCATCGTTCATATCTCTATTATGTCTTAGGTATAGGAAGAGCTTAAGGGAGTTAGACTCTTACAGGGTCAAATTTCCCTGCAACATACTAGCGACTCCACTGGGGATTACAAGTTAGTTTCTTCCTCATTTTTTAAAAATCCATATTCCCAAATCCTTGCTTGTTTTCAAGTCAATTTTTATTTCCAACCTATTTTTTACTCTTTTCCAAGGCTATTTGAAAAAATCTCAATCACAAATCTGACAAATCTTCCTCAGATCTATTCCTTTTTGCATTTTATTGTCTTACTCATGGGCTTCCTATGTACATAGGGCAACCCACTTGCCTCTGGTTGCTACTAGCCTCATTATAGGGTGAGACCACCATTGTATTCACATTGCCTAGTGCGACCAACCTTCTTGGTCACTCTGGGTTCATTTGAAAGGGGGCGATCAATCGCCCTGTGTTAATTTGTAGGGTGTGACCTACCACCAAGGAAACCATTTTTGAAGGGTAATCCTTCAAAGATTGCTCAAATCTATTTCTGGTTTTTTTTCTCCAGTCCTCACAGATTTGCCTCAGATTTGTCTCATCAATATTTACTCCAACATTTCTCAAAGTTTTTGATTTTTTTTTGTTTTGTGTTCCATTTTCTTATCTGATTTCCAATAGTTTTTGTTATGTGGGTACAATTTGGATTATCTAGTCTAATTCCCTCGAACTTTTAGTGTTGATGGCATGCTTGTGAGAGAATTTAGTTGTTTGTAAAAACATTTTGGATGTTCCTTAGATTTTCTCTTATGGATTAAGCAATCCTAACCCTCTTGATTCACATCTAAGTTTTGATTGCAATCTGTTTTTCAAGTCATTTTGAAAACCCTCCTTTTCACCATTGAAAGCTTGAATGTTGCATTGATGACATTTTTGTGCATGGATCTTCTACTCCTTGGGTACTTGTCCTTGCTTATCTTCCTTATCTTTTGAATTATTTGCGAGTATCATTGCATACTTTCATTTTGTTAGAAAACAAGAGCAAAAGAATATTTTTTTTTTATATATAGTTTTCATCTAATTTGAAAAGCAAAACAAAAAAAAGTGTTTTTGGTACCTAATCGAAAAAGATTATTTTTGTTTGGAATTTAAGAAATAACAAGCCAATAGTTTTGCATTTCAAACCTTTTCAGTTGGCTAAATTAAACAAAAGTTGCATGCTTTTGGGTGTTCATTTACTATATATATATATATATATATATATATATATATATATATATATATATATATATATATATATATATATATCCTCTTTTCTACAGTTAGAATTCATCGAAAATAAAATATTTTCATTTCATTATTTATGCATTGCTTTAGAGTCAAGTCTTCACACCATTATTTTCACCTCCATATACCCTCTTGAGTAAAACCAACCATTAAAATCAACCAACGCTTTAATAAAATTCACTAGACATTTTTT
>CBVK0104036859.1:0-13962 GCA_900067695.1 Picea abies
AGGAAGGATTCACCCAGGTCCAAAATTGAAGGAAACAAGCACAGAAGAAGCCCACCACCAACAATGGAAAAAATAAACCAAATAACAATTCCTTTGAATCCTTCAACCGCCTACCAGAAGCAGAAGAAGTGGAAAACCCCCACAAGACCACGGGGATAGATCCCACCAAGCATAAGGAAATACCAAACGCACCAAACCCCAGCAAATCAAATAGATCCACAGACCCACCCAGGAAAAAGGAAGGAACCAAAAAGAGAGGAAGATACAGTCATGGAGATGGATGAGCAGGACCTAGCAGAAATCAACCTAGAAAGATTAGAAGAAGCACTCAACAAGAAGGATATTCAAACCCTACCAGAGGACCAACTCAGGAAAGTTTACAATGTTTTTATGGACTCATCAGCAGGGGATACATCAAGGTTGGGAATCCGCATAGACCCAAACCAAGATCCAAGAAAACATCCAAAAGAAAACAAGCGACGAGGCAGAAAATCGACTCATCAGCTAATAAAGGAAGCATGAAACTATATGATCAACTCGAGACAGATTCACAAGCTCTCAAAGAGCTCCTTTTCCCACCCACCTAAATGTTAATTATGAAGATCCTTACCTAGAATATTAGAGGTCTAAATGGAAGATCCAAGCAAAGGAGACTCCAAAGCAACATCAAAATGGAAGACCTCAATATACTCCTGATACAAGAGACAAAATGTGCAAGGAAAACTACAGAAGATGTCCTTAAAAGATGTTGGTGCAACTGCGACCCCTATCAAACAAACTCAAAGGGGGCTTCAGGGGGCCTGGCCATCCTTTGGAACCCTTCCACATTCATCCTAGATCAAGGCTTCTCCACTTCAAATACCATCATAGTGCATCCGACCTCATACTTTGGGGGGCATTATGTTACACATTATTTTGGTCACTTTGAAAATGACTTTGCAAGCATGTAATCAGGCTCTCAAAATCATCTTTTGCCTGAGAAAAGTGACTGCGTTCCTCCTTTGCAAGACTACTTTTTAGAAGGAAGCCGCAGGCTACCCATAGTGTACAGTGTGGAAATCCATGATTTCCGTAGGCTGCTCTATAGTTGGCCTGCGGGATTTCCGCAGGCTACTATATAGGCAGGGTGCAACGACGTTTGAAAGCTAAAAGAGGAAAGAGATTCAAGAAGTTTCTAGAAGGGGAGTCTTCTGAAATGTGAGGTGGTGTTCGTATGGTTACGATCCTACTGACTTCTATGATCTGGTGGGATCATCCTCATCGTGGGATCATCCTCATCCCTTTAACCACTTCAACTTCTCCTATATAATAATGGGATTCTCATGGAAAAGGTTAAGCACAGTTAAGCAAAGTTGAGTAAAGGATTGTTGGAAGAAGAGGCTGGAGATTGTGTGAAGAATATTATTTAAGTTGATGCTTGAGGTATGCATTCAATCATCAAGATTTTGAAGATCATCTTCATGCAAATCTCGGAACAAGTATATGTGTGTGTTGGGACGAAGGACCACTAAAAGGGAACTTGCGACATCAAGGCATATCGGTTGTATCTTCCACTTTTATTCAATATAATATAGTGGCATGTTTCTTTCCCATAAAATTATTCTCATTTTATTACATGACTCCTTATAAAATTATTCTCATTTTATTACATGACTCCTTGATCACATGTTTAAGTTTTCATTGAATCTATCATAGTTTCTTTCACTTTGGTCGGTTTGTGTCATTGCAGATTTGGTTTCACAAGAGCACCGAAGCGAAGTGGGAACAACAAAAATATAAGGAAGCGATCTCAAAGGTAAGTCATCAATTCCTTCTTTGACACTTAGATCAATGATTGTAACTTAGGGAAAGCATCATGTCTTGTCATGTTTTGTTCTAGATCCAGGTGGATCTAGGGAGATTAGTTTATGTCCGCATTTACCGATTTATCCTATAACAGTGAGTTGTGGTTTGCTTGAGTTGATGATGGTTTTGCGTCTATTATTGACGAATTTCCAGTAAATTCTTATTGATGTTAAATGAATTTGTCTGAATGGATTCACTCAATATTCAGAGTTATTATGCAATTTGGGTTGAGAAATCCCAAAGGGGTAAATTTTATGTTCTGCTCTTCTCAGATCTATGGCGGGTAATATGCGTCCACAGTGCAGAGTTTGTTAGTTGGAATCATTATTGAAGGTGTATTTATGCTTCATGGCTCATACCAAGCAGACAATGTGTAAGTCCACAGGAGGAAAGGCTCCCAGAAAGCAACTTGCCACCAAGGTCAGTGGGTGCCTCCAATTGGGTTCAGTTTCACTTATTGTCTGAATGGGTGATAGGGTTTTCATTGAATTTCAAAGTTTGTATTACTAGATGTTCGATTTTATGACTTTTTGCATCTACGGGATGGCTGTGCAGGCAGAGTATCTGTGTGATGTGTTGTTGTTGGAAACATCGTGAACCAGGTTCATTCCCAGTGCTCTGAGTTTAGTAAGTTAATGCTTGTCTTGAATTTGTTCTGTGCAAAATCCGCCACGCTGGGTGCAAAATTTTGATGTGTTTGACAAAGTTTTGTTTTAGGAAAAAAGCTCAGGTGAGAGCCTCTAAAGATTTTAGGAAGAGTTTTTTGGTTCTTTCAAATGGTTTTGTCTACGATCTTTATTGGAACTTATAATATTGACAATACAATGTTGATGTGTCACAGAAGGAGGAATTTGCTTCCGGGAGACGATAAGTCTCTGATTTCACCGGTTGTGGTTAAAAACACGACACCAGATTTCAAAATGCAGGCTTTTGTGGCCGGCGGGGTTTGTAATCAACTTTTTCCATTGGTTCCATGTAAATATTTTTGAAATTTGTTCTTCAACCTGGAATTTAAGTTGATATAGGGCCTTTATACTACATAATTTCTAAATAACACGTCGCTCCAATAATTCTGGTAGATATAAGTTTTATTTTCTAAAGAAACCTTCAAATTTTATGGAGGAAGATGACTTATTTTCATTGAGTCATATAATATTCATGAAAATATCATAATATATTATGATAATACCAAACCCTCAAACAATCTGTGACAATACAATGTTAGAGTTTACGTCAATGACAAAAATTATGTGATTTCCAATTGCAAAAATTATTCAATGAACTGTATTGTATATGACAAAAGGCTATATTGAATCACCATTTGTTTAGGCATACAACATTATCTAAAGAGAGATTTACTGGACATCTTCCATGTCTGTATGCAAGGCAAAGGACATTATCAATTTTCTTCAAAAACAATCCTTACAAAAAGAGTTCAACATTATGCCATTTACGTGGGAACATAATTTACAAAAACTATTTTAGGGGATAAATCCCTTTTCATGGAAATTTCTGACAAGATTTCTCTTTAACGAAAGTAAATAAACTAACCTAAAGCACATATGGGCTCTCACGCAATTAGTCTTCTCATCTCTGGTTCCACTGGTGGCTTCCAAAACTCTACCCATTCTTTGAAATGTTGGAATTTCATGACTATACCCAACTCCAACCTCTCTTTCGGCTGTTCTTCTGATGTTTTAATGAATGAAGCCCCGACTGTTCTTCCTTCTATCCATATCTATCTAATTATTTGTTTGCGTAAGATTATGATGGCACAATCTTATATGTTTATCTGTTTGTGTAGGATTGTGATGGCATAACCTATTATTATTATTGATGAGAGGTGTAATTGTATACTGTCACCAAGGAAATCCAAACTGGGTCCTCATCTTTCTGGGTTAGAAGAATTCTAGGTCTGAGATACCAGTCTGTTTTGTTTGTTCTGCAGTCTGTTTTGTTTGTTCTGCACAGAGTTCAAAGTTGTATGGTATCTAGCAGAGACATTATCACATGTGGCTTGTTAAATTTTGGCTTTAGCTAAACCTATATTGAGGATGCTAAAAACTATAGTATTAGTTAATCTATTTGTAAATAGATTGATTAAATTGTGGCTTTAACTAAACCTATCTTGAGGATGCTAAAAACTATATTGCAATTAGTGGTGTGCAGTAAAATAGGTTTTTTCTTTTTAAAAGTAGTTTAACATAGTAATGTGTGAAGACAAAATTATAATAAACGAGAGTTAGCAAAATTAATGGCTTTAAGATTTGAAAGTTGTTTTTAATGCATAACGATTCCATTCACAAGCATATACGTGGACAAAAACTAAAACTTATGTATCCATATGAATTTAACAATCAACATATGCATATAAGAACCAATAAATATATAACAAAATACGCATTTCCATAACAATTAGTTTGACTATGTTGTTGAAAGCAATTACCAAGGCAATTAGTTTGATTATGTTGTTAAAAAATTATTAACAATTAAAATATTATAATTAGTGGAAAATAAATGTCAAAACTTGATACTTAAATTATAATTATATTTTACCAAAGTTATATATGGAAATATTACAATATTATAATTTATTCATTACATCAATTTATTGTTCTAATTTGAGAAAAGTAAAAGGAAAACAATATTAACTACTTAACATTAAAATAACACTATTAGGTATGGTTAAGAACACGTGGTTCCTCCTAAGAGGTCACATGTTCAAATCCACAGGGGGGTAGGGTATATATACCTTCGTAGACTTTACCAGTAAAAATCGTGAGGGGGTCTCATACACTAATTTGGTGTCTGGCTTGGTCGTGACCTTAAAAATAAATTATTATTATTATTATTATGATGCGAATTGGAATTTTCCAAAAACTCAATGGAAATATAATAGGCAATATATTTCGACCAATACCAAAAAAATTGCATGAGAACTCAAATCCTAGGCTTTGCATCTTAATTGCATACTTTCTCATAGGAAAATGCATCTCTTTCTTCTCCTCATCTTGCCAGTAGCAAAACAGCTGCATGAAAACTCAAACCCTAGGCTATACACCTTAACTACATACTTTCTTGCAAGAAAATAGATCTCTTTCTACTTTTGTTTCTCTATTTTTACTTATGCTTGAGACAAAAAGAAGATGCATGACAAATTAGTACTCTATTTTGGCCAAACCAAAACCAATCCCAAACTAAAGTAGCATATTAAATATTCCAAATAAGGTGTTGGTTCAATATGAGACCTAGGCCTGTATCGATGTCCAATAAGGGATTCGTTGTAGTCTAGGCACTAGCATTTTCAATCCCCCAAAAGGGAATTTATCGCTCAAAGTGTTGCGTTGAGACATGAGGTTTGTGTAAGGCTTCAATTAGTATGACTAATGCAATTATTTCCTATTCCGGTTAATACTTAAATAGTAACTACCATTGATGACCTTTGAACATCAAATCACAACCTCCTACTACCTATTCAACTATATAACACTACCACCAAGTTCATCATCTATCAAGTATAGGCACAAAACATCTATATAAACAAAAGATTATCATTTAACACAATAGATAAAAAAATATAAATAAAGAACACCATCACCTTAAAACATAATGGAAACCAAAATTTGAAAGGGGGTCCTCATTCCATTCATTTCCAACACAAGCCAATACATTATTGCATAATAGTCTTTCATTCACTAGACTGCAGTAGAAAGATGTATCCAAAACATGATATGATAGCCCACAACCTCTACCCAGTTCATATCCATCCAAAATCCAACTGTCAAATAGCTTGAAGCCTTTTCATTTATATAGCCGCACCTATAAGAAAGAAGAATCCTTCAAACTCAAAAACTCGTTAGCTTATTCCCAATTCTTCATTCATGAATCCATTGATATCTTTTCTAGCTTTGGCCAAGTGTCTTTAGTCTTCTGCCACTTTGATCTTTAGTCACTCGACCTTACGCCTGATACCTTGGTTTATATCTCTCACTCCCAATGATACTTTTTGTTGTTGTTAATGGTCTTCATTCCAAGTGGCATGAGTCAGATCTCTTTATCTATCAAGTTTGGGCCAACATGTCCTCCATCAAAACAAAAGGCACAACAAGCCAAAACCACACCTATTGACTTGCTTGTAAATCAACGATGGTTTATTTCCCCAAATGAAGGGACTAACTCTAGGATTTGCTCCATAACTTGTTCTTTCAATTGAAGAAAGGCCTCCAATTCCTTCGTCTATTTTTTATTTTAATCCCAACTAGGTATGCTTGTGCCTTTTCATGGTTTGGTTTATCGGGATAGTTCTATTGGATAATGGACCATTCATCCTTAGAACATATATACAAGCTCTGCAATGTAGTGTATCATTCAAGCACAAATAGCTTGAGTTGTCATAGTTGTGTTTGCACTGCCAATGATGATTGGAGCATACCATCTAATTCCTCATCTTCCTTTTGAATCTCCTACATTTTTGCTTCCTTTTTCCCTGGATCGATCAATTGATTGACCTCGTTTTGCATATGAGCCATCCTTTTATGTAATTCATCAATCGATATTTCCCTTTTCTTGATAATTTGCATTCAATTATGGCTAGCATTATATATATGCTTGCATTACATAGCCACAACTTTAAGATTCCCTTCTACCTCTTCGATTGAACAGGTGATTGGGTCAATGGTGTTTATAAGTTATGATGCCTTTGCCTCAATGTTTGATTTCTCCATTGCTAGTGAATCTTACAGTGCATGCTCATGATCCTTTATCTGTGTTATTGCTTGCTATATCTTATTTGCTATACCTACTAAATGGTCTTCGAGTGCCAAATTTTCAATTTCTAGGTCTTCTTCTTATAATGCCAACCACAGATGGATGAACCTAGTTCTGACAACTTTAATTTCATCATCCATAACCTCTTTATAATGTTCCTTCTTTGTGTCATCCAATTTCACCTGCAATTATGGATATTTTGTGCATCATTGTTCATTGTCTCATTCAACCTAGAGAATATGATGATGAAGTGGAAAACATGAAAAGTTTTGAAGGCATGAAATATGAATAAGAATATGATGATAGATTTAATGGATTTGTATTAGCATGCTTACTAATCCTCTTATGTTTCTTTTTGAGGAAGATTTGTTGACCTTTTTCTTGTTGTAGGTACGCGACCTTTTTCTTGTTGTTTCCTCATTCACATTGAGTGTCCTGCCTACCCGATGTATTTTGTCTCGGTCTGTGGTGGAAGAGCGCACACTCGGTGTCGACTCCCTAAGACTTACATCCTCCTCCACTCCAAGTTGTTTATGCCCTCGACAACATTCATATAAATATGTCATGTCCAAGCCTCTGCCTGAACTCCTAACTCCATCGTTGCTATCGTTGAAAACTCCAAGTTTCTTGTGAAGTGGAAACCACAACACCCACGATCATCTATAACACCATGCAACCATCCACACTCCCAAAAGTTGTGAAGCGACCAACCTATCTCTCCCCAAATCTGTCTGCAATGTAGTCCAAGCTTACTTTGTTGTCGTGACAATCGCTCTTTTCCATGCTGCAAGCGCAACCAATGTCACAACCCCAATAAAAAATGAAAATTTTTTAAGTGTTGAACTTTCATGTTGAATTGTTGCACCCAAACCCCAACTACTTCTGCCATGTCTTCGTGCATTGCTACAACTAACCATGTTTTAGAAAATTTGGGTGATCAATCCAACTTCACACCCAATCTGTGATCACGATTCGACACAATTGAACATAATCATTTCTACCCGTGCGTCCACAATACTGTCCAACCCAAAAACACCAAGGCAAGATTGTGCTTGCCTCCCTATGATTGTCATCATGCCATTCTGTCAAGAAGTTCCTTTGCAACGTCCAAGCATCACACAAATGAATCTTTGAACATCTAGAGTCTGGCCTCTTCACTATGTCATTGTGCACTAGCTCGTCTGATGGCATAGGGGCAGATCCAGGGTTCAACGCTCAAGAGCGCACCAACAAATCCCTAACTACCGACCCTTTCGGCAACACCTGCGAAGCAGATGAATTCTCACCCAAGGTAGAGGTAGGGGTGGTTGCAAGACTCAGGTGTCTACAACCTTAGATGGGACACAGATCTGTGATTATCTTGCTTACAACACACTTAGCATTAGTTACAAAACCCTAACTATCGGCCCTTTCGGCAACACCTGCGAAGCAAATGAAGTCTCACCCGGGGTAGAGGCAGGGGTGGTTGCGAGAATCAGGTGTCTACAACCTTAGCTGGGACACAGATTTGTGATTATATCGCTTACAGAGTACTTAACATCTATCATTCATAAGTGTTCAACCCTTAGTATACTTCGTAGACAACACATAGCATCGCAATACTCACTTAGATCCAAGATATTTTAGCACTTAGCAACAATAAAACAGATCAGATCCTGTAGATCGACACTAAGCATCTTCATACATTTCAGATCTAACATTCACACACATCTAATAAATACAAAGCATAAGTGGATCTATCTAAATATACCAAAGCACTTAGCAAATGAAGGAATAAACACATCAATTCGAAGCACAAATCATAACACACAGATTTACGTGGTTCACCCCCACCCTGGGTCTACGTCCACCAACTCTTCTTCTTTATTAGCGTCTTCAATTAGTTACAAGCACAGAGCCTCCAAAACCCTTCTTCGCATAGGAAAAAAGATTTGCGCAGCTCGCTAGATCCTTCTTCCTTGCGCTTCCAGCACAAAGCCTTCTATAACTTCTATAGTAGCTTGTACTTAGCTCTGGAAGTCTCTCACAGTCGAGCACAAAGCATTTACAATCATTTGATCACATAGATCTAGCACTTATCCTATATCACATAGATGCACCACCTCTTCTATCTAGCCTAGGCATCTATTTATATATTACAAAAGCGGGCCTAAAAGTCGGGGAACCCACAGGCCGACATCCCTTTCCCGTTACATTATCCCAAAAACCCCAAAAGGGGCCCAAAAGTGGGCAGAGATCCCATGATCTCTGCTTCGTCTGGCGCTCCATCTTCGATTGGTTGTCGAAGTCCCAAAAATGGTCAAACATGACCAAGTAACTCCAAAATTTGGTCGAGGGCCAATAGGCCCCCAGAACTCACCTGTGACTCGTCTCGAGTCACTGTGGTCTGAGCAATTCCACCTCGAATGCCTCAAGCTTGGCTTGAGTTGCTTCAACCTACTGCAGTGTGACGACCTCTTGCTCAGTGAGCTCTTGGATGACTGTGTCGTTCACCTACCCTTCTAGGCGTTGTTCTGTTGTGACGATGACCTGTTCCAGCTCAGCTCCTTGGATTTCAACTTCGATGAACAGTTGGCATGCCTTTTCTTGCACTGGTTGAAGTCGTTGAGAGACTTCCATCACTTTACTTTGAAGCGTGTGACTGGTTGAAGTCGTTGAGAGACTTCCATCACTTTACTTTGAAGCGTGTGTACCTGTTGCTGGGTCATGCGTTGCTCTGGAAACCTCTTCATTCTTTCAACTGGTGACAAGGCCTTCAACTACGCCAATAACATATCTACATGCTTCTTTGCTTTCTGGAGCTGCAACTCTAATGTCTGTAACTCTGGATTCTCTGTGAGGTTTTCATATATCTGAGCGCTTCTGGACCTCAATTTCTTGTATTCCAAAGCAGAGGATTTTAAGTGGTCTACTACGCTATGGACAGTTGCCTCCCTTAGATCTCTTATTTCTTGAGGAGTCTCGGGCACGGTACAAAGTTCCAGATCTACGATGCGCTGCTGAAGTTGCTGGATCACTCCTTCTAGTTGTGCTACCTCCTGTGGGACCCGTTCTTCTGTCTGGACTTCTATCACTGTCACATAGTGAAGTTCTCTATGAACCCTTTCCTGTACTTCGAGTTGCTCTACGAGCAACTGTTCCTTGTCTTGCTATAGCGCCGCTTTATCTTCCTCCCACTTTGCTCACATGGCTATTTTTTCCTGTTCTGCATGACTGCGCTATTCTAGCAGATCTTCCTGTGCCTGCGCCAAAGCTTGGGTGGCTTGCGCTGTCTCTTCTTGAGATCGTCGAAGGTGAGCTTCAACTTTATCGATGATCTGGTGCAATTGGGTTGGCTCATCTTCTGGTTCTTCTGTTCCAATTGTCGAGGGCGCAGTAGAAACTGCGCAGCTGGGCTACAGTGCCTGCTGCACTTCTTGAAGTTCACCCTTGATTCGGCCAAATACCTCCTCCTGCTTCGTTTCTTTCCTTTTTGTGATCTCCAGTGAAGCGTCATTCAACACAACGACTAAGAAGTCAAATTCGTCTTGGGTGAGGGTAATCTTAAACGTAGTCTTGGTGGATTTAGCTTCTTCCAGGATGAAGGCTTCAGTGGGGTAACTTTTCTTTTCTTGGATGGATCCTCCTCCTCTCTAGGCAGAGTAACCTCGCATTTTTTTTGCTCGACCTCTGTGCCACCAATCTCTCCACCATCATCTCCCTGTTCAAGTGAGATAGAAGTGGTCTTCACCGATGTGCTATGGACATCTTGCACTTCATCATCTTTCTTGGTCCAGGTATGCCTGACATAGTTTCAGGGCTCTCCATATCGGATATCTCTTCGGGGTTCGCTGGAAAAAGGAGGTTTACCGACCATTCCTTGATAATCTCTTCCAAGTCATCTTCTGTCAACTTATAGTATGACTGGAGCTGTTGTTTATGCTCATTAGCACGCGCTGTAATATAGGTAAAGTGGAGGTCCACGCTGAATTTCATCAA
Organism: Picea abies; assembly: GCA_900067695.1. Taxonomy (NCBI): domain Eukaryota; kingdom Viridiplantae; phylum Streptophyta; class Pinopsida; order Pinales; family Pinaceae; genus Picea; species Picea abies. The sequence continues at coordinate 10,591 of CBVK0104036859.1, forward strand.
GGGTCTAAACCTGTGAAGTGTGTTTAGGGTGATGCGCGGTGTAGACTGGATTGTGATCTTCAACTAGTTGTAATAGACGTGGAAGATGACATTGGACTGCCACTACTTGTTCATGTCGCTGGAGTACCATGGAAGATGACATTGGACTGCCACTACTTGTTCATGTCGCTGGAGTACCACAATGTACAAAACTTTGCAACCAGTGGTTCAAAGGGTTCGATATCCAGGAAAGTGGTGCCTTCTAGTAGCTCCCAGGCGATGAAAGCAATCAATATGAGAATCCAACTAAAGTGGAACTCATACCCTTGGTCTTGCGCTTCTCTACAATCAAGCTCTAGTTGGTTTACAAGATACTGTGCCCAGTTCATCTATAGTCCCTCCGCCCACTTTCCAGCGAGGTCAACTACGAATCCAATGACTTGGGTTGGTCTATTCTTGCGAACTAGCTTGCCCGTGATCAGTTGACATGAAAGGCACACTACGCCGCTCTGGATAGAGGCTAACTCGTAGCCTCGCGTTCCCTTCTCGACATCACCATAAGTTTCTTTAATCCTCTGCGCTAATGCTTGGTCTAAGGTCTTTCTAGGGTAAAAATCCTGTGGGTCAGGGCCCTGCATACTAAGCCCTATGATCCGATTGATCAAGGTCAGATCCACAGTGATGCAGTGGTTTAACCATAGGTATCCTCCGTGGTAGGACGACAATAGTAACTTTACACATGCATTCACCTCCTGATGTCGTCCGAAGTGCAGGATCTTCATCACATTGAGCAGTGTGGATTGCACGAGGTTCTGGGTCCATGACTGTAGAACAATCTTGGAATTCTTGCCTTTGGTCTTGGTTAAGTACTTATGCGGATCTAACATGCTGTAAGATTTACGATCTCCAAGGTTGAAGTCACTAAATTTCAGTGCTGCGATCTTATCCTGGTCAGCATGCACTGTGTGCACCCCTTTTAGAAGGTACGCGGTGTTCAAAGTGTACTCGAAGTCGCAGGGTACACTGTCACGATTGATGGCACCACTCAGAGGTGGCAGGTAAGTAGGTAGAATGCATGGAATAAGCTTGGTGTTCGCGATGTCGTCTCTGTGCTTTTTCCTTTTCTCATCGGTCGATCATGATTCTTGTAGTCCTCTCATCGACTATGCTTGGATTCCTGTAGATAACCCTCGCTCTGACATGACTCTCTCAGTCATTAAGTCAATCAAAACTTCTTCGACTAACTCTCTCAGTCATTAAGTCAATCAAAACTTCTTCGACTACTTTCTCTGTAGCACTGAGCTCATCCGACATACAAGCTCAAGGTCAATTAGATCGGGTGTGAATGGAATTCAGAGACTGCAATGAAGGTTATGGGAACAAGGTGATGATCACAGTGCAAAATAATCTTAGGCTTGGGATCAAATTCTCAATTAGCAAAAGTCTTCTCGGTGCGTGGCGCGACGGGATAAGTAAGAAACTTAGCAATGGTTTTCTTGCAATAGTTATGAGGTGTCATTGACTCGTGGTCTATCCGTTATGGCGTGGTCTAATGGTCGAGTGGTGAACCATCAATGCTTTTTGACCCATTCAGAGCGGCAGTTGAACAGTTATATCGGCTTCTAAGGGCTATATTACTTCGCCTTGGCGAAGTGGCCTATGTCGCTGGTCTGATATCTCGACGAAGTGGCCTATGTTGCTGGTCTGATATCTCGGCAAAGTTCAAATTATGAAATTTTTCCTTCTGCGAAGCTCCCTCTGGAATCTTATGTAGTCTGTCTATCTTAGCTCTCTTTTTACTTAGCTTCCTAGCCTTCTTCCCAGTGAGCTTTGTCTCGGTGATTCTCTTTTGATTCTTATTTTCCTTGGACATAGTCACTTCGCGCTGCTGAGATTCTCTCCTAAGACTTATGGGTAATACTTCTTTTATATCTGAGACAGATACTTCAATCTTCTGTGAGTCCTCTAATGCTCTTACAGATTTGACATCTGGGCGTATAGTGTCAAATAGCTTCGATTTGTTCTCTTGTTCTTCAATCAACTGTGGGATCCTCCTGTTCATGAATTCTATAAACTCTTGTCTCTGTGGTTCTGAAACATTTTCTTCTTCCTTCTTTTTGGCTTGATCTCTTTCAATCCAAGGTTTTCCAAGTAACATAGTAAACGGGGCATTGTCCTGAATAAATTTGATAATCTCAAAATATTCCTCTGTCGAATTTCCATTAGTATTCATAGATATATGAGTGAGCCTTCCACATAGGTTCACCAGTTTTCCTCTGAATAACCCTATTCCTCTTAATGAAGGGATCATAACAGGCCTTCCTATAGCTTCCCAAGTTCTTTCTGGCATAATGTTCGCTTGTGTTTCTTCATCCATAATACATTCAATGTCGAAGTCTCCTATTCTTACCTCGATGCATTCTTTTTCTTTAAAGATCTCTGATAACCTAATATGTGGGTGGTCATTCAAGGAATCTCTCATAAGTAGTAACATCTTCTCTGATTCTTTCTGGGGTTCTGCTATTTATGGATCTGCCTTAGGGTTTTCCTGGTTCAGATTCATTCTTTCAAGCTTAGAAATCATTCTAGGGAAATCCAACACTTCATGGTCCAAATATTTGCAACAAATACAACTAGATCTTCCACCAGGGCATTCCTTAGAAAGATGTCTCGGTCTTCTGCAATTGTAGCAGAGGGTTAACCCTCTTTTTCATTTAAATGTTTCCCAACTTCTTCTGTACTGTGCACCAGGATCATGGTAGCTAGCCTGCAAAAAATTCTTTCTAGGATCCTGCATCCATTTGTTAGTCCAAACATTCTTTCTATGCATAGGTATAACATATCTATGATTATGCTTATCAGATGTATTCATATCAAAATTTCTCTCATCTATTAGAGCCCTAGTTTTCAAGCTAGGACAAAATCTATCAAACATACCTAGATCCATATTCTAGAAACACAAATTTCCACTTATCTTACTTTTACAGAGTATAAAGCTTCCAGATCTAAAAACTTTTAACTATTCTTACCTTTATTAGAGCAATGAGCTTACAGATCTTACCTCTTTTCTTCAGAAACCTCCACTTTTACTTTTCTTAGGGCACAAAGCATTCATATTTCGTTATTTTCTTCAAATCTGGCTTTCTTTCTTTAGCACAGATCTTTTCAAATCAAGTGGAATACTACGCACTAGGGCGCAGATCCACATACAGAGCTTCCACAGTTTGAGAACAAATCTTTGCATAAAGATTCTTCTTTCTCAGTTCCCAACAATCACAGTTTTAGGTCCCAGCAATGGAACCATTTGTTGGCACAGGGGTAGACCCAGGGTTCAATGCTCAAGAGCGCACCAACAAATCCCTAACTACCAACCCTTTTGGAAACACCTGCAAA